>JAKOOJ010000019.1:13819249-14004249 GCA_022577455.1 Arizona elegans | reverse complement strand
GGAGAGGAGAGGAGAGGAGAGGAGAGGAGAGGAGAGGAGAGGAAAGAATAGGGAATGGGAATGGGAATGGGAATTGGAAGGGAATGAATTGGATTGGAACTGGAACTGGAAATGGGAACAGAATAGAACAGAACAGAACAGAACAGAACAGAACAGAACAGAACAGAACAGAATAGGAAATGGGATTGGGAATGGGAATACTAGAGTAGAGTAGGGTAGAATAGAATAGAATAGAATAGAATAGAATTGAAAAGAATAGAATAGAATAGAATAGAATAGAATAGAATAGAATAGAATAGAACAGAATAGAAGAATGGGAAATTGAAAGGTAATGGGAACAGAATGGAATGGAATGGAATGGAATGGAATGGAATGGAATAGAATAGAATAGAATAGAATAGAATAGAATAGAATAGAATAGAATACAATACAATACAATACAATACAATACAATACAATACAATACAATACAATGCAATACTATACAATAGAATAGAATAAATTACAGAACGCAACGCAACGCAACGCAACGCAACACAACACAATACAATACAATACAATACAATACAATAGGGAATGGGAATAGAATAGGATAGGATAGGATAGGTTAGGATAGGATAGGATAGGATAAAATAGGGAATGGGAATGGGAATGGGAATTGGAAGGGAATGAATTGGATTGGAACTGGAACTGGAAATGGGAACAGAATAGAATAGAATAGAATAGAATAGAATTGAATAGAATAGAACAGAGCAGAACAGAATAGGAAATGGGATTAGGAATGGGAATACTAGAGTAGAGTAGAGTAGAGTAGAGTAGAGTAGAGTAGAATAGAATAGAATAGAATAGAATAGAATAGAATAGAATAGAAGAATGTGAAATTGAAAGGTAATGTGAACGGAATGTAATGGAATGGAATGGAATGGAATAGAATAGAATAGAATAGAATAGAATAGAATAGAATAGAATACAATAGAATACAATAGAATACAATAGAACAGAACAGAACAGGGAATGGGAATGGGAATGGGAATGAGAATTGGAAGGGAATGAATTGGATTGGAACTGGAACTGGAAATGGGAACAGAATAGAATAGAATAGAATAGAATAGAATAGAATAGAATAGAACAGAACAGAACAGAACAGAACAGAACAGAAAAGAATAGGAAATGGGATTGGGAATGGGAATACTAGAGTAGAGTAGAGTAGAGTAGAGTAGAGTAGAGTAGAATAGAATAGAATAGAATAGAATAGAATAGAATAGAATAGAATAGAAGAATGGGAAATTGAAAGGTAATGGGAACAGAATGGAATGGAATGGAATGGAATGGAATGGAATAGAATAGAATAGAATAGAATACAATACAATACAATACAATACAATACATTACAATACAATACAATACATTACAATACAATAGGGAATGGGAATAGGATAGGATAGGATAGGATAGGATAGGATAGGATAGGATAGGATAGGATAGGATAGGATAGAATAGGGAATGGGAATGGGAATTGGAAGGGAATGAATTGGATTGGAACTGGAACTGCAAATGGGAACAGAATAGAAAAGAACAGAACAGAACAGAACAGAATAGGAAATGGGATTGGGAATGGGAATACTAGAGTAGAGTAGAGTAGAGTAGAGTAGAATAGAATAGAATAGAATAGAATAGAATACAATACAATACAATACAATACAATACAATACAATACAATACATTACAATACAATAGGGAATGGGAATAGAATTGGATAGGATAGGATAGGATAGGATAGGATAGGATAGGATAGGATAGGATAGGATAGGAGAGGAGAGGAGAGGAGAGGAGAGGAGAGGAGAGGAGAGGAGAGGAGAGGAGAGGAGAGGAGAGGAAAGAATAGGGAATGGGAATGGGAATTGGAAGGGAATGAATTGGATTGGAACTGGAACTGGAAATGGGAACAGAATAGAAAAGAACAGAACAGAACAGAACAGAATAGGAAATGGGATTGGTAATGGGAATACTAGAGTAGAGTAGAATAGAATAGAATAGAATAGAATAGAATAGAATACAATACAATACAATACAATACAATACAATACAATACAATAAAATACAATACAATACATTACAATACAATAGGGAATGGGAATAGAATAGGAGAGGAGAGGAGAGGATAGGAGAGGAGAGGAGAGGAGAGGAGAGGAGAGGAGAGGAGAGGAAAGAATAGGGAATGAGAATGGGAATGGGAATGGGAATTGGAAGGGAATGAATTGGATTGGAACTGGAAATGGAAATGGGAACAGAATAGAATAGAATAGAACAGAACAGAACAGAACAGAACAGAACAGAACAGAATAGGAAATGGGATTGGGAATGGGAATACTAGAGTAGAGTAGAGTAGAATAGAATAGAATAGAATAGAATAGAATAGAATAGAATAGAATAGAATTGAAAAGAATAGAATAGAATAGAATAGAATAGAATAGAATAGAAGAATGGGAAATTGAAAGGTAATGGGAACAGAATGGAATGGAATGGAATGGAATGGAATGGAATAGAATAGAATAGAATAGAATAGAATAGAATAGAATAGAATAGAATAGAATAGAATAGAATAGAATACAATACAATACAATACAATACAATACAATACAATACAATACTATACAATACTATACAATAGAATAGAATAAATTACAATACAATAGGGAATGGGAATAGAGTAGGATAGGATAGGATAGGATAGAATAGGGAATGGGAATGGGAATGGGAATTGGAAGGGAATGAATTGGATTGGAACTGGAACTGGAAATGGGAACAGAATAGAATAGAATAGAATAGAATAGAATAGAATAGAATAGAATAGAACAGAGCAGAACAGAATAGGAAATGGGATTGGGAATGGGAATACTAGAGTAGAGTAGAGTAGAGTAGAGTAGAGTAGAGTAGAATAGAATAGAATAGAATAGAATAGAATAGAATAGAATAGAATAGAATAGAATAGAAGAATGTGAAATTGAAAGGTAATGTGAACGGAATGTAATGGAATGGAATGGAATAGAATAGAATAGAATAGAATAGAATAGGGAATGGGAATAGAATAGGATACAATAGGATACAATACAATAGGGAATGGGAATAGAGTAGGATAGGATAGGATAGGATAGGATAGAATAGGGAATGGGAATGGGAATGGGAATTGGAAGGGAATGAATTGGATTGGAACTGGAACTGGAACTGGAAATGGGAACAGAATAGAATAGAATAGAATAGAATAGAATAGAATAGAATAGAATAGAAGAATGTGAAATTGAAAGGTAATGTGAACGGAATGTAATGGAATGGAATGGAATGGAATGGGAATGGGAATGGGAATGGGAATGGGAACAGAATAGAATAGAATAGAATAGAATAGAATAGAATAGAATAGAATAGAATAGAATACAATACAATACAATACAATACAATACAATACAATACAATACGGAATGGGAATGGGATAGGTAATGGGAATGGGAATGGGAATGGGAATGGGAATGGGAACAGAACAGAACAGAACAAAACAGAATAGAATAGAATAGAATAGAATAGAATAGAATAGAATAGAACAGAATAGAATAGAGAATGGGAATAGAATAGGATACAATCGAATAGGGAATGGGAATGGGAATGGGAATGGGAATGAGAATAGAATAGAATAGAATAGAATAGAATAGAATAGAACAGAAAAGAACAGCATAGAATAGAATAGAATAGAAAAGAATAGAATAGAATAGAATAGAATAGAATAAGGAATGAGAATAGAATAGAATAGAATAGAATAGAATAGAATAGAATAGGGAATGGGAATGGGAATGGGAATGGGAATGGGAATAGAACAGAACAGAACAGAACAGAACAGAACAGAACAGAACAGAATAGAATAGAATAGAATAGAATAGAATAGAATAGAATAGAATAGGTAATGGGAATTGAATAGAATAGAATAGAATAGAATAGAATAGAATAGACTACAATACAATACAATACAATACAATACAATACAATACGGAATGGGAATGGGATAGGTAATGGGAATGGGAATGGGAATGGGAATGGGAATGGGAATGGGAATAGAATAGAATAGGGAATAGGAAAAGGAATAGAATAGAATAGAATAGAAAAGAATAGAATAGAATAGAATAGAATAGAATAGAATAGAATAGGATAGGATAGAATACAATAGAATACAATAGAATACAATAATGGGAATGGGAATGGGAATGGGAATAGAATAGAATAGGGAATGGGAATGGGAACAGAATAGAATAGAATAGAATAGAATAGAATAGAATAGAATAGACTACAATACAATACAATACAATACAATACGGAATGGGAATGGGATAGGTAATGGGAATGGGAATGGGAATGGGAATGGGAAAAGAATAGAATAAAATACAATATGGAATGGGAACGGGAACGGGAATGAGAATAGAATAGAATAGAATAGAATAGAATAGAATAGAATAGAATAGAACAGAACAGAATATAATAGAATAGGGAATGGGAATGGGAAAGGGAAAGGGAAAGGGAAAGGGAAAGGGAAAGGGAAAGGGAAAGGGAAAGGGAAAGGGAAAGGGAAAAGGAATAGAATAGAATAGAATAGAATAGAATAGAATAGAATAGAATACAATAATAGAATGGGAATGGGAATGGGAATAGAATAGAATAGGGAATGGGAAAAGGAATAGAATAGAATAGAATAGAATAGAAAAGAATAGAATAGAATAGAATAGAATAGAATAGAATAGAATAGAATAGAATAGAATACAATAGAATACAATAATGGGAATGGGAATGGGAATGGGAATAGAATAGAATAGGGAATGGGAATGGGAACAGAATAGAATAGAATAGAATAGAATAGAATAGAATAGAATAGAATAGAATAGAATAATGGGAATGGGAATGGGAATGGGAATGGGAATGGGAATAGAATAGAATAGAATAGAATAGAATAGAATAGAATAGAGTAGAATAGAATAGGTAATGGGAATAGAACAGAACAGAACAGAACAGAATAGAATAGAATAGGGAATTGGAATAGAATAGAATAGAATAGAATATAGTAGAATAGAATAGGGAATGGGAATGGGAATAGAATAGAATAGAATAGAATAGAATAGAATAGAATAGAATAGAATACAATACAATACAATAGAATACAATAGGATACAATCGAATAGTGAATGGGAATGGGAATGGGAATGGGAATGAGAATAGAATAGAATAGAATAGAATAGAATAGAATAGAACAGAACAGAACAGAACAGAACAGAACAGAACAGAATAGAATAGAATAAGGAATGGGAATAGAATAGAATAGAATAGAATAGGGAATGGGAATGGGAATGGGAAAGGGAAAGGGAATGGGAATGGGAATGGGAATGAGAATAGAATAGAATAGAATAGAATAGAATAGAATAGAATAGAATAGAATAGAATAAGGAATGGGAATAGAATAGAATAGAATAATGGGAATGGGAATGGGAATGGGAATGGGAATGGGAATGGGAATAGAATAGAATAGAGTAGAATAGAATAGGGAATGGGAACAGAACAGAACAAAATAGAATAGAATAGAATAGAATAGAATAGAATCAAATCGAATACAATACAATACAATACAATACAATACAATACAATACAATACAATACGAAATGGCAATGGGAAAGGTAATGGGAAAGGGAATGGGAATGGGAATGGGAATGGGAAAAGAATAGAATAGAATACAATATGGAATGGGAACGGGAACGGGAATGACAGTAGAATAGAATAGAATAGAATAGAATAGAATAGAATAGAATAGAACAGAAGAGAACAGAACAGAACAGTATAGAATAGAATAGAATAGAATAGAATAGAATAGAATAGAATAGAATAGAATAGAATAAGGAATGGGAATAGAATAGAATAGAATAGGTAATGGGAAAGGTAATGGGAATGGGAAAGGTAATGGTAAATGGAAAGGTAATGGGAATGGGAACTGAACAGAACAGAATAGAATAGAATAGGGAATGGGAATGGGAAAGGGAAAGGGAAAGGGAAAGGGAAAGGGAAAGGGAAAGGGAAAGGGAAAGGGAAAGGGAAAGGGAAAGGGAAAGGGAAAGGGAAAGGGAAAAGGAATAGAATAGAATAGAATAGAATAGAATAGAATAGAATAGAATAGAATACAATAATGGGAATGGGAATGGGAATAGAATAGAATAGGGAATGGGAATTGAACAGAACAGAATAGAATAGAATAGAATAGAATAGAATAGAATAGAATAGAATAGAATAGAATAGAATAATGGGAATGGGAATGGGAATGGGAATGGGAATGGGAATAGAATAGAATAGAATAGAATAGAATAGAATAGAATAGAGTAGAATAGAATAGGGAATGGGAATAGAACAGAACAGAAAAGAACAGAATAGAATAGAATAGGGAATTGGAATAGAATAGAATAGAATAGAATATAGTAGAATAAAATAGGGAATGGGAATAGAATAGAATAGAATAGAATAGAATAGAATAGAATAGAATGCAATGCAATGCAATGCAATGCAATACAATACATTACAATACAATAGGGAATGGGAATAGGATAGGATAGGATAGGATAGGATAGGATAGGATAGGATAGGATAGGATAGGATAGGATAGGGAATGGGAATCGGAATCGGAATCGGAATTGGAAGGGAATGAATTGGATTGGAAATGGAACTGGAAATTGGAACAGAATAGAATAGAACACAACACAACACAACACAACACAACAGGACAGGACAGAACAGAACAGAACAGGGAATGGGAATGGGAATGGGAAGGGAATGGGAATAGAACAGAACAGAACAGAACAGAATAGAATAGAATAGAATAGAATAGAATAGAATAGGGAATGGGAATGGGAAAGGGAAAGGGAAAGGGAAAGGGAAAGGGAAAGGGAAAGGGAAAGGGAAAGGGAAAGGGAAAGGGAAAAGGAATAGAATAGAATAGAATAGAATAGAATAGAATAGAATACAATAATAGAATGGGAATGGGAATGGGAATAGAATAGAATAGGGAATGGGAAAAGGAATAGAATAGAATAGAATAGAAAAGAATAGAATAGAATAGAATAGAATAGAATAGAATAGAATAGAATAGAATAGAATAGAATAGAATAGAATAGAATACAATAGAATACAATAATGGGAATGGGAATGGGAATGGGAATAGAATAGAATAGGGAATGGGAATGGGAACAGAATAGAATAGAATAGAATAGAATAGAATAGAATAGAATAGAATAGAATAATGGGAATGGGAATGGGAATGGGAATGGGAATGGGAATAGAATATAATAGAATAGAATAGAATAGAATAGAATAGAATAGAATAGAATAGAATAGAGTAGAATAGAATAGGGAATGGGAATAGAACAGAACAGAACAGAACAGAATAGAATAGAATAGGGAATTGGAATAGAATAGAATAGAATAGAATAGAATAGAATAGAATAGAATAGAATATAGTAGAATAGAATAGGGAATGGGAATGGGAATGGGAATAGAATAGAATAGAATAGAATAGAATAGAATAGAATAGAATACAATAGGATACAATCGAATAGGGAATGGGAATGGGAATGGGAATGGGAATGAGAATAGAATAGAATAGAATAGAATAGAATAGAACAGAACAGAACAGAACAGAACAGAACAGAATAGAATAGAATAAGGAATGGGAATAGAATAGAATAGAATAGAATAGGGAATGGGAATGGGAATGGGAAAGGGAAAGGGAATGGGAATGGGAATGGGAATGAGAATAGAATAGAATAGAATAGAATAGAATAGAATAGAATAGAATAGAATAAGGAATGGGAATAGAATAGAATAGAATAATGGGAATGGGAATGGGAATGGGAATGGGAATGGGAATGGGAATGGGAATAGAATAGAATAGAGTAGAATAGAATAAGGAATGGGAACAGAACAGAACAAAATAGAATAGAATAGAATAGAATAGAATAGAATCAAATCGAATACAATACAATACAATACAATACAATACAATACAATACAATACAATACAATACGAAATGGCAATGGGAAAGGTAATGGGAAAGGGAATGGGAATGGGAATGGGAATGGGAAAAGAATAGAATAGAATAGAATACTGAATGGGAATGGGAATGGGAAAGGGAAAGGGAATGGGAATGGGAATGAGAATAGAATAGAATAGAATAGAATAGAATAGAATAGAATAGAATAGAATAGAATAAGGAATGGGAATAGAATAGAATAGAATAATGGGAATGGGAATGGGAATGGGAATGGGAATGGGAATAGAATAGAATAGAGTAGAATAGAATAAGGAATGGGAACAGAACAGAACAAAATAGAATAGAATAGAATAGAATAGAATAATGGGAATGGGAATGGGAATGGGAATAGAATAGAATAAGGAATGGGAATAGAACAGAACAGAACAGAATAGAATAGAATAGAATAGAATAGAATAGAATAGAATAGGTAATGGGAATAGAATAGAATAGAATAGAATAGAATAGAATAGAATAGAATACAATACAATACAATACAATACAATACAATACAATACAATATAATACAATACAATACGGAATGGGAATGGGAATGGGCATGGGAATGGGAATGGGAATGGGAAAAGAATAGAATGGAATAAGGAATGGGAATAGAATAGAATAAAATGGAATAGGGAATGGGAATGGGAATAGGAATGGGAATGGGAATTGGAATGGGAAAGGGAATAGAATAGAATAGAATAGAATAGAATAGAATAGAATAGAATAGAATAGAATAGAGTAGAGTAGAATAGAATAGAGAATGGCAAAGGTAATGGGAATGGGAAGGTTATGAGAAATGGAAAGATAATGGGAATGGGAACTGAATTCAATACAATACAATACAATACAATAGGGAAAGGGAATGGGAAAGGGAATGGGAATGGGAATGGGAATGGGAATGGGAATTGGAATAGAATAGAATAGAGTAGAATAGAATAGGGAATGGGAACAGAACAGAACAAAATAGAATAGAATAGAATAGAATAGAAAGAATAGAATAGAATAAGGAATGGGAATAGAATAGAATAGAATAATGGGAATGGGAATGGGAATTGGAATGGGAATAGAATAGAGTAGAATAGAATAGGGAATGGGAATAGAACAGAACAGAACAGAACAGAATAGAATAGAATAGGGAATTGGAATAGAATAGAATAGAATAGAATAGAATAGAATAGAATAGAATAGAATATAGTAGAATAGAATAGGGAATGGGAATGGGAATGGGAATAGAATAGAATAGAATAGAATAGAATAGAATAGAATAGAATACAATAGGATACAATCGAATAGGGAATGGGAATGGGAATGGGAATGGGAATGAGAATAGAATAGAATAGAATAGAATAGAATAGAACAGAACAGAACAGAACAGAACAGAACAGAATAGAATAGAATAAGGAATGGGAATAGAATAGAATAGAATAGAATAGGGAATGGGAATGGGAATGGGAAAGGGAAAGGGAATGGGAATGGGAATGGGAATGAGAATAGAATAGAATAGAATAGAATAGAATAGAATAGAATAGAATAAGGAATGGGAATAGAATAGAATAGAATAATGGGAATGGGAATGGGAATGGGAATGGGAATGGGAATGGGAATGGGAATAGAATAGAATAGAGTAGAATAGAATAAGGAATGGGAACAGAACAGAACAAAATAGAATAGAATAGAATAGAATAGAATAGAATCAAATCGAATACAATACAATACAATACAATACAATACAATACAATACAATACAATACAATACGAAATGGCAATGGGAAAGGTAATGGGAAAGGGAATGGGAATGGGAATGGGAATGGGAAAAGAATAGAATAGAATAGAATACTGAATGGGAATGGGAATGGGAAAGGGAAAGGGAATGGGAATGGGAATGAGAATAGAATAGAATAGAATAGAATAGAATAGAATAGAATAGAATAGAATAGAATAAGGAATGGGAATAGAATAGAATAGAATAATGGGAATGGGAATGGGAATGGGAATGGGAATGGGAATAGAATAGAATAGAGTAGAATAGAATAAGGAATGGGAACAGAACAGAACAAAATAGAATAGAATAGAATAGAATAGAATAATGGGAATGGGAATGGGAATGGGAATAGAATAGAATAAGGAATGGGAATAGAACAGAACAGAACAGAATAGAATAGAATAGAATAGAATAGAATAGAATAGAATAGGTAATGGGAATAGAATAGAATAGAATAGAATAGAATAGAATAGAATAGAATAGAATAGAATACAATACAATACAATACAATACAATACAATACAATACAATACAATATAATACAATACAATACGGAATGGGAATGGGAATGGGCATGGGAATGGGAATGGGAATGGGAAAAGAATAGAATGGAATAAGGAATGGGAATAGAATAGAATAAAATGGAATAGGGAATGGGAATGGGAATAGGAATGGGAATGGGAATTGGAATGGGAAAGGGAATAGAATAGAATAGAATAGAATAGAATAGAATAGAATAGAATAGAATAGAATAGAGTAGAGTAGAGTAGAATAGAATAGAGAATGGCAAAGGTAATGGGAATGGGAAGGTTATGAGAAATGGAAAGATAATGGGAATGGGAACTGAATTCAATACAATACAATACAATACAATAGGGAAAGGGAATGGGAAAGGGAATGGGAATGGGAATGGGAATGGGAATGGGAATTGGAATAGAATAGAATAGAGTAGAATAGAATAGGGAATGGGAACAGAACAGAACAAAATAGAATAGAATAGAATAGAATAGAAAGAATAGAATAGAATAAGGAATGGGAATAGAATAGAATAGAATAATGGGAATGGGAATGGGAATTGGAATGGGAATAGAATAGAGTAGAATAGAATAGGGAATGGGAATAGAACAGAACAGAACAGAACAGAACAGAATAGAATAGAATAGAATAGAATAGAATAGAATAGAATAGAATAGAATAGGTAATGGGAATAGAATAGAATAGAATAGAATAGAATAGAATAGAATAGAATAGAATAGAATACAATACAATACAATACAATACGGAATGGGAATGGGCATGGGCATGGGAATGGGAATGGGAAAATAATAGAATAGAATGGAATAAGGAATGGGAATAGAATAGAATAAAATGGAATAGGGAATGGGAATGGGAATGGGAATGGGAATAGAATAGAATAGAATAGAATAGAATAGAATAGAATAGGGAATGGGAATGGGAAAGGGAAAGGGAAAAGGAAAGGGAAAGGGAAAGGGAAAGGGAAAAGAAATAGAATAGAATAGAATAGAATAGAATAGAATAGAATAGAATAGAATAGAATAATGGGAATGGGAATGGAAATGGGAATAGAATAGAATAGGGAATGGGAACAGAATAGAATAGAATAGAATAGAATAGAATAGAATAGAATAGAATAGAATACAATAATGGGAATGGGAATGGGAATGGGAATAGAATAGAATAGAATAGAATAGAGTAGAATAGAATAGGGAATGGGAATAGAACAGAACAGAACAGAACAGAATAGAATAGAATAGAACAGGGAATGGGAATAGAATAGAATAGAATAGAATAGAATAGAATAGAATAGAATAGAATAGAATATAGTAGAATGGAATAGGGAATGGGAATAGAACAGAATAGAATAGAATACAATAGAATAGAATAGAATAGAATAGAATAGAATAGAATGCAATAGGGAAAGGTAATGGGAAAGGTAATGGGAATGGGAATGGGAAAGGGAAAAGGAAAAGAATAGAATAGAATAGAATAGAATAGAATAGAATAGAATAGATTAGAATAGAATAGAATAGGGAATGGGAATAGAATAGAATAGAATAATGGGAATGGGAATGGGAATAGAATAGAATAAGGAATGGGAATAGAATAGAATAGAATAATGGGAATGGGAATGGGAATTGGAATGGGAATAGAATAGAGTAGAATAGAATAGGGAATGGGAATAGAACAGAACAGAACAGGACAGAATAGAATAGAATAGAATAGAATAGAATAGAATAGAATAGAATAGAATAGAATAGAATAGAATAGAATAGAATAGAATAGGTAATGGGAATAGAATAGAATAGAATAGAATAGAATAGAATAGAATAGAATAGAATAGAATACAATACAATACAATACAATACGGAATGGGAATGGGAATGGGCATGGGAATGGGAATGGGAAAAGAATAGAATAGAATGGAATAAGGAATGGGAATAGAATAGAATAAAATGGAATAGGGAATGGGAATGGGAATAGGAATGGGAATGGGAATTGGAATGGGAAAGGGAATAGAATAGAATAGAATAGAATAGAATAGAATAGAATAGAATAGAATAGAGTAGAATAGAATAGAATAGAGAATGGCAAAGGTAAAGGGAATGGGAAGGTAATGAGAAATGGAAAGATAATGGGAATGGGAACTGAATTCAATACAATACAATACAATACAATAGGGAAAAGGAATGGGAAAGGGAATGGGAATGGGAATGGGAATGGGAATGGGAATGGGAATGGGAATGGTCATAGAATAGAATAGAATAGAATAGAATAGAATAGGGAATGGGAATAGAATAGAATAGAATAGAATAATGGGAATGAGAATGGGAATGGGAATAGAATAGAGTAGAATAGAATAGGGAATGGGAATAGAACAGAACAGAACAGAACAGAACAGAATAGAATAGAATAGAATAGAATAGAATAGAATAGAATAGAATAGAATAGAATAGAATAGGTAATGGGAATAGAATTGAATAGAATAGAATAGAATAGAATAGAATAGAATAGAATAGAATAGAATAGAACAGAATAGAATATAATAGAATAAGGAATAGAATAGAATAGAATAGAATAGAATAGAATAGAATAAAATAGAATAGAATAGAATAGAATGCAATAGGGAAAGGGAATGGGAAAGGTAATGGGAATGGGAATGGGAAAGGGAAGGGAATAAATTGGATTGGAACTGGAACTGGAAATTGGAACAGAATAGAATAGAACACAACACAACACAACTCAACACAGCAGGACAGGACAGAACAGAACAGAACAGAAAAGGGAATGGGAATGGGAATGGGAAGGGAATGGGAATAGAACAGAACAGAACAGAATAGAATAGAATAAAATAGAATAGAATAAAATAGAATAGGGAATGGGAACGGAATAGAATAGAATAGAATAGAATAGAATAGAATAGAAGAATGGGAATGGGAATGGGAATGGGAATAGAATAGAATAGAATAGAATAGGGAATGGGAATGGGAATGGGAAAGGGAAAGGGAAAAGGAAAGGGAAAGGGAAAGGGAATAGCATAGCATAGCATAGCATAGCATAGCATAGCATAGCATAGCATAGAATAGAATAATGGGAATGGGAAAAGAATAGAATAGAATAGAATAGAATAGAATAATGGGAAAGGGAATGGGAATAGAATAGAATAGAATAGAATAGAATAGAATATAGTAGAATAGAATAGGGAATGGGAATAGAATAGAATAGAATAAAATAGAATAGAATAGAATAGAATAGAATAGAATGCAATAGGGAAAGGTAATGGGAAAGGTAATGGGAATGGGAATGGGAAAGGGAAAAGGAAAAGAATAGAATAGAATAGAATAGATTAGAATAGAATAAGGAATGAGAATAGAATAGAATAGAATAGAATAGAATAGAATAGAATAGAATAGAATAGAATAGAATAAGGAATGGGAATAGAATAGAATAGAATAATGGGAATGGGAATGGGAATGGGAATGGGAATGGGAATGGGAATAGAATAGAATAGAGTAGAATAGAATAAGGAATGGGAACAGAACAGAACAAAATAGAATAGAATAGAATAGAATAGAATCAAATCGAATACAATACAATACAATACAATACAATACAATACAATACAATACAATACGAAATGGCAATGGGAAAGGTAATGGGAAAGGGAATGGGAATGCGAATGGGAATGGGAAAAGAATAGAATAGAATAGAATACTGAATGGGAATGGGAATGGGAATGGGAAAGGGAAAGGGAATGGGAATGGGAATGGGAATGAGAATAGAATAGAATAGAATAGAATAGAATAGAATAGAATAGAATAGAATAGAATAGAATAAGGAATGGGAATAGAATAGAATAGAATAATGGGAATGGGAATGGGAATGGGAATGGGAATGGGAATGGGAATGGGAATAGAATAGAATAGAGTAGAATAGAATAGGGAATGGGAACAGAACAGAACAGAACAAAATAGAATAGAATAGAATAGAATAGAATCAAATCGAATACAATACAATACAATACAATACAATACAATACAATACAATACAATACAATACAATACAATACGAAATGGCAATGGGAAAGGTAATGGGAAAGGGAATGGGAATGGGAATGGGAATGGGAAAAGAATAGAATAGAATACAATATGGAATGGGAACGGGAACGGGAATGACAGTAGAATAGAATAGAATAGAATAGAATAGAATAGAATAGAATAGAATAGAATAGAATAGAATAGAATAAGGAATGGGAATAGAATAGAATAGAATAATGGGAATGGGAATGGGAATGGGAATGGGAATGGGAATGGGAATAGAATAGAATAGAGTAGAATAGAATAGGGAATGGGAACAGAACAGAACAAAATAGAATAGAATAGAATAGAATCAAATCGAATACAATACAATACAATACAATACAATACAATACAATACAATACAATACAATACGAAATGGCAATGGGAAAGGTAATGGGAAAGGGAATGGGAATGGGAATGGGAATGGGAAAAGAATAGAATAGAATACAATATGGAATGGGAACGGGAACGGGAATGACAGTAGAATAGAATAGAATAGAATAGAATAGAATAGAATAGAATAGAATAGAATAGAATAGAACAGAAGAGAACAGAACAGAACAGTATAGAATAGAATAGAATAGAATAGAATAGAATAGAATAGAATAGAATAGAATAGAATAGAATAGAATAAGGAATGGGAATAGAATAGAATAGAATAGGTAATGGGAAAGGTAATGGGAATGGGAAAGGTAATGGTAAATGGAAAGGTAATGGGAATGGGAACTGAACAGAACAGAATAGAATAGAATAGGGAATGGGAATGGGAAAGGGAAAGGGAAAGGGAAAGGGAAAGGGAAAGGGAAAGGGAAAGGGAAAGGGAAAGGGAAAGGGAAAAGGAATAGAATAGAATAGAATAGAATAGAATAGAATAGAATAGAATACAATAATGGGAATGGGAATGGGAATAGAATAGAATAGGGAATGGGAATTGAACAGAACAGAATAGAATAGAATAGAATAGAATAGAATAGAATAGAATAGAATAGAATAATGGGAATGGGAATGGGAATGGGAATGGGAATGGGAATAGAATAGAATAGAATAGAATAGAATAGAATAGAATAGAGTAGAATAGAATAGGGAATGGGAATAGAACAGAACAGAAAAGAACAGAATAGAATAGAATAGGGAATTGGAATAGAATAGAATAGAATAGAATATAGTAGAATAAAATAGGGAATGGGAATAGAATAGAATAGAATAGAATAGAATAGAATAGAATAGAATGCAATGCAATGCAATGCAATGCAATACAATACATTACAATACAATAGGGAATGGGAATAGGATAGGATAGGATAGGATAGGATAGGATAGGATAGGATAGGATAGGATAGGATAGGATAGGGAATGGGAATCGGAATCGGAATCGGAATTGGAAGGGAATGAATTGGATTGGAAATGGAACTGGAAATTGGAACAGAATAGAATAGAACACAACACAACACAACACAACACAACAGGACAGGACAGAACAGAACAGAACAGGGAATGGGAATGGGAATGGGAAGGGAATGGGAATAGAACAGAACAGAACAGAACAGAATAGAATAGAATAGAATAGAATAGAATAGGGAATGGGAATGGGAAAGGGAAAGGGAAAGGGAAAGGGAAAGGGAAAGGGAAAGGGAAAGGGAAAGGGAAAGGGAAAGGGAAAAGGAATAGAATAGAATAGAATAGAATAGAATAGAATAGAATAGAATAGAATAGAATACAATAATAGAATGGGAATGGGAATGGGAATAGAATAGAATAGGGAATGGGAAAAGGAATAGAATAGAATAGAATAGAATAGAAAAGAATAGAATAGAATAGAATAGAATAGAATAGAATAGAATAGAATAGAATAGAATAGAATAGAATAGAATAGAATACAATAGAATACAATAATGGGAATGGGAATGGGAATGGGAATAGAATAGAATAGGGAATGGGAATGGGAACAGAATAGAATAGAATAGAATAGAATAGAATAGAATAGAATAGAATAGAATAGAATAATGGGAATGGGAATGGGAATGGGAATGGGAATGGGAATAGAATATAATAGAATAGAATAGAATAGAATAGAATAGAATAGAATAGAATAGAGTAGAATAGAATAGGGAATGGGAATAGAACAGAACAGAACAGAACAGAATAGAATAGAATAGGGAATTGGAATAGAATAGAATAGAATAGAATAGAATAGAATAGAATATAGTAGAATAGAATAGGGAATGGGAATGGGAATGGGAATAGAATAGAATAGAATAGAATAGAATAGAATAGAATAGAATAGAATAGAATAGAATACAATAGGATACAATCGAATAGGGAATGGGAATGGGAATGGGAATGGGAATGAGAATAGAATAGAATAGAATAGAATAGAATAGAATAGAACAGAACAGAACAGAACAGAACAGAACAGAATAGAATAGAATAAGGAATGGGAATAGAATAGAATAGAATAGAATAGGGAATGGGAATGGGAATGGGAAAGGGAAAGGGAATGGGAATGGGAATGGGAATGAGAATAGAATAGAATAGAATAGAATAGAATAGAATAGAATAGAATAGAATAGAATAAGGAATGGGAATAGAATAGAATAGAATAATGGGAATGGGAATGGGAATGGGAATGGGAATGGGAATGGGAATGGGAATAGAATAGAATAGAGTAGAATAGAATAAGGAATGGGAACAGAACAGAACAAAATAGAATAGAATAGAATAGAATAGAATAGAATCAAATCGAATACAATACAATACAATACAATACAATACAATACAATACAATACAATACAATACGAAATGGCAATGGGAAAGGTAATGGGAAAGGGAATGGGAATGGGAATGGGAATGGGAAAAGAATAGAATAGAATAGAATACTGAATGGGAATGGGAATGGGAAAGGGAAAGGGAATGGGAATGGGAATGAGAATAGAATAGAATAGAATAGAATAGAATAGAATAGAATAGAATAGAATAGAATAGAATAGAATAGAATAAGGAATGGGAATAGAATAGAATAGAATAATGGGAATGGGAATGGGAATGGGAATGGGAATGGGAATAGAATAGAATAGAGTAGAATAGAATAAGGAATGGGAACAGAACAGAACAAAATAGAATAGAATAGAATAGAATAGAATAATGGGAATGGGAATGGGAATGGGAATAGAATAGAATAAGGAATGGGAATAGAACAGAACAGAACAGAATAGAATAGAATAGAATAGAATAGAATAGAATAGAATAGAATAGGTAATGGGAATAGAATAGAATAGAATAGAATAGAATAGAATAGAATAGAATAGAATAGAATAGAATACAATACAATACAATACAATACAATATAATACAATACAATACGGAATGGGAATGGGAATGGGCATGGGAATGGGAATGGGAATGGGAAAAGAATAGAATGGAATAAGGAATGGGAATAGAATAGAATAAAATGGAATAGGGAATGGGAATGGGAATAGGAATGGGAATGGGAATTGGAATGGGAAAGGGAATAGAATAGAATAGAATAGAATAGAATAGAATAGAATAGAATAGAATAGAATAGAGTAGAGTAGAATAGAATAGAGAATGGCAAAGGTAATGGGAATGGGAAGGTTATGAGAAATGGAAAGATAATGGGAATGGGAACTGAATTCAATACAATACAATACAATACAATAGGGAAAGGGAATGGGAAAGGGAATGGGAATGGGAATGGGAATGGGAATGGGAATTGGAATAGAATAGAATAGAGTAGAATAGAATAGGGAATGGGAACAGAACAGAACAAAATAGAATAGAATAGAATAGAATAGAAAGAATAGAATAGAATAAGGAATGGGAATAGAATAGAATAGAATAATGGGAATGGAAATGGGAATTGGAATGGGAATAGAATAGAGTAGAATAGAATAGGGAATGGGAATAGAACAGAACAGAACAGAACAGAACAGAATAGAATAGAATAGAATAGAATAGAATAGAATAGAATAGAATAGGTAATGGGAATAGAATAGAATAGAATAGAATAGAATAGAATAGAATAGAATACAATACAATACAATACAATACGGAATGGGAATGGGCATGGGCATGGGAATGGGAATGGGAAAATAATAGAATAGAATGGAATAAGGAATGGGAATAGAATAGAATAAAATGGAATAGGGAATGGGAATGGGAATGGGAATGGGAATAGAATAGAATAGAATAGAATAGAATAGAATAGAATAGAATAGAATAGAATAGGGAATGGGAATGGGAAAGGGAAAGGGAAAAGGAAAGGGAAAGGGAAAGGGAAAGGGAAAAGAAATAGAATAGAATAGAATAGAATAGAATAGAATAGAATAGAATAATGGGAATGGGAATGGAAATGGGAATAGTATAGAATAGGGAATGGGAACAGAATAGAATAGAATAGAATAGAATAGAATAGAATAGAATAGAATACAATACAATAATGGGAATGGGAATGGGAATGGGAATGGGAATAGAATAGAATAGAATAGAATAGAGTAGAATAGAATAGGGAATGGGAATAGAACAGAACAGAACAGAACAGAATAGAATAGAATAGAACAGGGAATGGGAATAGAATAGAATAGAATAGAATAGAATAGAATAGAATAGAATAGAATAGAATAGAATAGAATATAGTAGAATGGAATAGGGAATGGGAATAGAACAGAATAGAATAGAATAGAATAGAATAGAATAGAATAGAATAGAATAGAATAGAATAGAATGCAATAGGGAAAGGTAATGGGAAAGGTAATGGGAATGGGAATGGGAAAGGGAAAAGGAAAAGAATAGAATAGAATAGAATAGAATAGAATAGAATAGAATAGATTAGAATAGAATAGAATAGGGAATGGGAATAGAATAGAATAGAATAATGGGAATGGGAATGGGAATAGAATAGAATAAGGAATGGGAATAGAATAGAATAGAATAATGGGAATGGGAATGGGAATTGGAATGGGAATAGAATAGAGTAGAATAGAATAGGGAATGGGAATAGAACAGAACAGAACAGGACAGAATAGAATAGAATAGAATAGAATAGAATAGAATAGAATAGAATAGAATAGAATAGAATAGAATAGGTAATGGGAATAGAATAGAATAGAATAGAATAGAATAGAATAGAATAGAATAGAATACAATACAATACAATACAATACAATACGGAATGGGAATGGGAATGGGCATGGGAATGGGAATGGGAAAAGAATAGAATAGAATGGAATAAGGAATGGGAATAGAATAGAATAAAATGGAATAGGGAATGGGAATGGGAATAGGAATGGGAATGGGAATTGGAATGGGAAAGGGAATAGAATAGAATAGAATAGAATAGAATAGAATAGAATAGAATAGAGTAGAATAGAATAGAATAGAGAATGGCAAAGGTAATGGGAATGGGAAGGTAATGAGAAATGGAAAGATAATGGGAATGGGAACTGAATTCAATACAATACAATACAATACAATAGGGAAAAGGAATGGGAAAGGGAATGGGAATGGGAATGGGAATGGGAATGGGAATGGGAATGGGAATGGTCATAGAATAGAATAGAATAGAATAGAATAGAATAGGGAATGGGAATAGAATAGAATAGAATAGAATAATGGGAATGAGAATGGGAATGGGAATAGAATAGAGTAGAATAGAATAGGGAATGGGAATAGAACAGAACAGAACAGAACAGAATAGAATAGAATAGAATAGAATAGAATAGAATAGAATAGAATAGAATAGGTAATGGGAATAGAATTGAATTGAATAGAATAGAATAGAATAGAATAGAATAGAATAGAATAGAACAGAATAGAATATAATAGAATAAGGAATAGAATAGAATAGAATAGAATAGAATAGAATAAAATAGAATAGAATAGAATAGAATGCAATAGGGAAAGGGAATGGGAAAGGTAATGGGAATGGGAATGGGAAAGGGAAGGGAATAAATTGGATTGGAACTGGAACTGGAAATTGGAACAGAATAGAATAGAACACAACACAACACAACTCAACACAGCAGGACAGGACAGAACAGAACAGAACAGAAAAGGGAATGGGAATGGGAATGGGAAGGGAATGGGAATAGAACAGAACAGAACAGAATAGAATAGAATAAAATAGAATAGAATAAAATAGAATAGGGAATGGGAACGGAATAGAATAGAATAGAATAGAATAGAATAGAATAGAATAGAAGAATGGGAATGGGAATGGGAATGGGAATAGAATAGAATAGAATAGAATAGGGAATGGGAATGGGAATGGGAAAGGGAAAGGGAAAAGGAAAGGGAAAGGGAAAGGGAAAGGGAAAGGGAAAGGGAAAGGGAAAGGGAAAGGGAAAGGGAAAAGGAATAGAATAGAATAGAATAGAATAGAATAGAATAGAATAGAATAGAATACAATAATGGGAATGGGAATGGGAATAGAATAGAATAGGGAATGGGAATTGAACAGAACAGAATAGAATAGAATAGAATAGAATAGAATAGAATAGAATAGAATAGAATAGAATAGAATAGAATAATGGGAATGGGAATGGGAATGGGAATGGGAATGGGAATAGAATAGAATAGAATAGAATAGAATAGAATAGAATAGAGTAGAATAGAATAGGGAATGGGAATAGAACAGAACAGAAAAGAACAGAATAGAATAGAATAGGGAATTGGAATAGAATAGAATAGAATAGAATATAGTAGAATAAAATAGGGAATGGGAATAGAATAGAATAGAATAGAATAGAATAGAATAGAATAGAATGCAATGCAATGCAATGCAATGCAATACAATACATTACAATACAATAGGGAATGGGAATAGGATAGGATAGGATAGGATAGGATAGGATAGGATAGGATAGGATAGGATAGGATAGGATAGGGAATGGGAATCGGAATCGGAATCGGAATTGGAAGGGAATGAATTGGATTGGAAATGGAACTGGAAATTGGAACAGAATAGAATAGAACACAACACAACACAACACAACACAACAGGACAGGACAGAACAGAACAGAACAGGGAATGGGAATGGGAATGGGAAGGGAATGGGAATAGAACAGAACAGAACAGAACAGAATAGAATAGAATAGAATAGAATAGAATAGAATAGGGAATGGGAATGGGAAAGGGAAAGGGAAAGGGAAAGGGAAAGGGAAAGGGAAAGGGAAAGGGAAAGGGAAAGGGAAAGGGAAAAGGAATAGAATAGAATAGAATAGAATAGAATAGAATAGAATAGAATACAATAATAGAATGGGAATGGGAATGGGAATAGAATAGAATAGGGAATGGGAAAAGGAATAGAATAGAATAGAATAGAAAAGAATAGAATAGAATAGAATAGAATAGAATAGAATAGAATAGAATAGAATAGAATAGAATAGAATAGAATACAATAGAATACAATAATGGGAATGGGAATGGGAATGGGAATAGAATAGAATAGGGAATGGGAATGGGAACAGAATAGAATAGAATAGAATAGAATAGAATAGAATAGAATAGAATAGAATAGAATAGAATAATGGGAATGGGAATGGGAATGGGAATGGGAATGGGAATGGGAATAGAATATAATAGAATAGAATAGAATAGAATAGAATAGAATAGAATAGAATAGAATAGAGTAGAATAGAATAGGGAATGGGAATAGAACAGAACAGAACAGAACAGAATAGAATAGAATAGGGAATTGGAATAGAATAGAATAGAATAGAATAGAATAGAATAGAATAGAATAGAATAGAATAGAATATAGTAGAATAGAATAGGGAATGGGAATGGGAATGGGAATAGAATAGAATAGAATAGAATAGAATAGAATAGAATAGAATAGAATACAATAGGATACAATCGAATAGGGAATGGGAATGGGAATGGGAATGGGAATGAGAATAGAATAGAATAGAATAGAATAGAATAGAATAGAACAGAACAGAACAGAACAGAACAGAACAGAATAGAATAGAATAAGGAATGGGAATAGAATAGAATAGAATAGAATAGGGAATGGGAATGGGAATGGGAAAGGGAAAGGGAATGGGAATGGGAATGGGAATGAGAATAGAATAGAATAGAATAGAATAGAATAGAATAGAATAGAATAAGGAATGGGAATAGAATAGAATAGAATAATGGGAATGGGAATGGGAATGGGAATGGGAATGGGAATGGGAATGGGAATAGAATAGAATAGAGTAGAATAGAATAAGGAATGGGAACAGAACAGAACAAAATAGAATAGAATAGAATAGAATAGAATAGAATCAAATCGAATACAATACAATACAATACAATACAATACAATACAATACAATACAATACAATACGAAATGGCAATGGGAAAGGTAATGGGAAAGGGAATGGGAATGGGAATGGGAATGGGAAAAGAATAGAATAGAATAGAATACTGAATGGGAATGGGAATGGGAAAGGGAAAGGGAATGGGAATGGGAATGAGAATAGAATAGAATAGAATAGAATAGAATAGAATAGAATAGAATAGAATAGAATAGAATAAGGAATGGGAATAGAATAGAATAGAATAATGGGAATGGGAATGGGAATGGGAATGGGAATGGGAATAGAATAGAATAGAGTAGAATAGAATAAGGAATGGGAACAGAACAGAACAAAATAGAATAGAATAGAATAGAATAGAATAATGGGAATGGGAATGGGAATGGGAATAGAATAGAATAAGGAATGGGAATAGAACAGAACAGAACAGAATAGAATAGAATAGAATAGAATAGAATAGAATAGAATAGGTAATGGGAATAGAATAGAATAGAATAGAATAGAATAGAATAGAATAGAATAGAATAGAATACAATACAATACAATACAATACAATACAATACAATACAATATAATACAATACAATACGGAATGGGAATGGGAATGGGCATGGGAATGGGAATGGGAATGGGAAAAGAATAGAATGGAATAAGGAATGGGAATAGAATAGAATAAAATGGAATAGGGAATGGGAATGGGAATAGGAATGGGAATGGGAATTGGAATGGGAAAGGGAATAGAATAGAATAGAATAGAATAGAATAGAATAGAATAGAATAGAATAGAATAGAATAGAGTAGAGTAGAATAGAATAGAGAATGGCAAAGGTAATGGGAATGGGAAGGTTATGAGAAATGGAAAGATAATGGGAATGGGAACTGAATTCAATACAATACAATACAATACAATAGGGAAAGGGAATGGGAAAGGGAATGGGAATGGGAATGGGAATGGGAATGGGAATTGGAATAGAATAGAATAGAGTAGAATAGAATAGGGAATGGGAACAGAACAGAACAAAATAGAATAGAATAGAATAGAATAGAAAGAATAGAATAGAATAAGGAATGGGAATAGAATAGAATAGAATAATGGGAATGGGAATGGGAATTGGAATGGGAATAGAATAGAGTAGAATAGAATAGGGAATGGGAATAGAACAGAACAGAACAGAACAGAACAGAATAGAATAGAATAGAATAGAATAGAATAGAATAGAATAGAATAGAATAGGTAATGGGAATAGAATAGAATAGAATAGAATAGAATAGAATAGAATAGAATACAATACAATACAATACAATACAATACGGAATGGGAATGGGCATGGGCATGGGAATGGGAATGGGAAAATAATAGAATAGAATGGAATAAGGAATGGGAATAGAATAGAATAAAATGGAATAGGGAATGGGAATGGGAATGGGAATGGGAATAGAATAGAATAGAATAGAATAGAATAGAATAGAATAGAATAGAATAGGGAATGGGAATGGGAAAGGGAAAGGGAAAAGGAAAGGGAAAGGGAAAGGGAAAGGGAAAAGAAATAGAATAGAATAGAATAGAATAGAATAGAATAGAATAGAATAGAATAGAATAATGGGAATGGGAATGGAAATGGGAATAGAATAGAATAGGGAATGGGAACAGAATAGAATAGAATAGAATAGAATAGAATAGAATAGAATAGAATAGAATACAATACAATAATGGGAATGGGAATGGGAATGGGAATAGAATAGAATAGAATAGAATAGAGTAGAATAGAATAGGGAATGGGAATAGAACAGAACAGAACAGAACAGAATAGAATAGAATAGAACAGGGAATGGGAATAGAATAGAATAGAATAGAATAGAATAGAATAGAATAGAATAGAATAGAATATAGTAGAATGGAATAGGGAATGGGAATAGAACAGAATAGAATAGAATACAATAGAATAGAATAGAATAGAATAGAATAGAATGCAATAGGGAAAGGTAATGGGAAAGGTAATGGGAATGGGAATGGGAAAGGGAAAAGGAAAAGAATAGAATAGAATAGAATAGAATAGAATAGAATAGAATAGATTAGAATAGAATAGAATAGGGAATGGGAATAGAATAGAATAGAATAATGGGAATGGGAATGGGAATAGAATAGAATAAGGAATGGGAATAGAATAGAATAGAATAATGGGAATGGGAATGGGAATTGGAATGGGAATAGAATAGAGTAGAATAGAATAGGGAATGGGAATAGAACAGAACAGAACAGGACAGAATAGAATAGAATAGAATAGAATAGAATAGAATAGAATAGAATAGAATAGAATAGAATAGAATAGAATAGAATAGAATAGGTAATGGGAATAGAATAGAATAGAATAGAATAGAATAGAATAGAATAGAATAGAATACAATACAATACAATACAATACAATACGGAATGGGAATGGGAATGGGCATGGGAATGGGAATGGGAAAAGAATAGAATAGAATGGAATAAGGAATGGGAATAGAATAGAATAAAATGGAATAGGGAATGGGAATGGGAATAGGAATGGGAATGGGAATTGGAATGGGAAAGGGAATAGAATAGAATAGAATAGAATAGAATAGAATAGAATAGAATAGAATAGAGTAGAATAGAATAGAATAGAGAATGGCAAAGGTAATGGGAATGGGAAGGTAATGAGAAATGGAAAGATAATGGGAATGGGAACTGAATTCAATACAATACAATACAATACAATAGGGAAAAGGAATGGGAAAGGGAATGGGAATGGGAATGGGAATGGGAATGGGAATGGGAATGGGAATGGTCATAGAATAGAATAGAATAGAATAGAATAGAATAGGGAATGGGAATAGAATAGAATAGAATAGAATAATGGGAATGAGAATGGGAATGGGAATAGAATAGAGTAGAATAGAATAGGGAATGGGAATAGAACAGAACAGAACAGAACAGAACAGAATAGAATAGAATAGAATAGAATAGAATAGAATAGAATAGAATAGAATAGAATAGAATAGAATAGGTAATGGGAATAGAATTGAATTGAATAGAATAGAATAGAATAGAATAGAATAGAATAGAATAGAACAGAATAGAATATAATAGAATAAGGAATAGAATAGAATAGAATAGAATAGAATAGAATAGAATAAAATAGAATAGAATAGAATAGAATGCAATAGGGAAAGGGAATGGGAAAGGTAATGGGAATGGGAATGGGAAAGGGAAGGGAATAAATTGGATTGGAACTGGAACTGGAAATTGGAACAGAATAGAATAGAACACAACACAACACAACTCAACACAGCAGGACAGGACAGAACAGAACAGAACAGAAAAGGGAATGGGAATGGGAATGGGAAGGGAATGGGAATAGAACAGAACAGAACAGAATAGAATAGAATAAAATAGAATAGAATAAAATAGAATAGGGAATGGGAACGGAATAGAATAGAATAGAATAGAATAGAATAGAATAGAAGAATGGGAATGGGAATGGGAATGGGAATAGAATAGAATAGAATAGAATAGGGAATGGGAATGGGAATGGGAAAGGGAAAGGGAAAAGGAAAGGGAAAGGGAAAGGGAATAGCATAGCATAGCATAGCATAGCATAGCATAGCATAGCATAGCATAGAATAGAATAATGGGAATGGGAAAAGAATAGAATAGAATAGAATAGAATAGAATAATGGGAAAGGGAATGGGAATAGAATAGAATAGAATAGAATAGAATAGAATATAGTAGAATAGAATAGGGAATGGGAATAGAATAGAATAGAATAAAATAGAATAGAATAGAATAGAATAGAATAGAATGCAATAGGGAAAGGTAATGGGAAAGGTAATGGGAATGGGAATGGGAAAGGGAAAAGGAAAAGAATAGAATAGAATAGAATAGATTAGAATAGAATAAGGAATGAGAATAGAATAGAATAGAATAGAATAGAATAGAATAGAATAGAATAGAATAGAATAGAATAGAATAAGGAATGGGAATAGAATAGAATAGAATAATGGGAATGGGAATGGGAATGGGAATGGGAATGGGAATGGGAATAGAATAGAATAGAGTAGAATAGAATAAGGAATGGGAACAGAACAGAACAAAATAGAATAGAATAGAATAGAATAGAATCAAATCGAATACAATACAATACAATACAATACAATACAATACAATACAATACAATACGAAATGGCAATGGGAAAGGTAATGGGAAAGGGAATGGGAATGCGAATGGGAATGGGAAAAGAATAGAATAGAATAGAATACTGAATGGGAATGGGAATGGGAATGGGAAAGGGAAAGGGAATGGGAATGGGAATGGGAATGAGAATAGAATAGAATAGAATAGAATAGAATAGAATAGAATAGAATAGAATAGAATAGAATAGAATAGAATAAGGAATGGGAATAGAATAGAATAGAATAATGGGAATGGGAATGGGAATGGGAATGGGAATGGGAATGGGAATGGGAATAGAATAGAATAGAGTAGAATAGAATAGGGAATGGGAACAGAACAGAACAGAACAAAATAGAATAGAATAGAATAGAATAGAATCAAATCGAATACAATACAATACAATACAATACAATACAATACAATACAATACAATACAATACAATACGAAATGGCAATGGGAAAGGTAATGGGAAAGGGAATGGGAATGGGAATGGGAATGGGAAAAGAATAGAATAGAATACAATATGGAATGGGAACGGGAACGGGAATGACAGTAGAATAGAATAGAATAGAATAGAATAGAATAGAATAGAATAGAATAGAATAGAATAGAATAGAATAAGGAATGGGAATAGAATAGAATAGAATAATGGGAATGGGAATGGGAATGGGAATGGGAATGGGAATGGGAATAGAATAGAATAGAGTAGAATAGAATAGGGAATGGGAACAGAACAGAACAAAATAGAATAGAATAGAATAGAATCAAATCGAATACAATACAATACAATACAATACAATACAATACAATACAATACAATACAATACGAAATGGCAATGGGAAAGGTAATGGGAAAGGGAATGGGAATGGGAATGGGAATGGGAAAAGAATAGAATAGAATACAATATGGAATGGGAACGGGAACGGGAATGACAGTAGAATAGAATAGAATAGAATAGAATAGAATAGAATAGAATAGAATAGAATAGAATAGAACAGAAGAGAACAGAACAGAACAGTATAGAATAGAATAGAATAGAATAGAATAGAATAGAATAGAATAGAATAGAATAAGGAATGGGAATAGAATAGAATAGAATAGGTAATGGGAAAGGTAATGGGAATGGGAAAGGTAATGGTAAATGGAAAGGTAATGGGAATGGGAACTGAACAGAACAGAATAGAATAGAATAGGGAATGGGAATGGGAAAGGGAAAGGGAAAGGGAAAGGGAAAGGGAAAGGGAAAGGGAAAGGGAAAGGGAAAGGGAAAGGGAAAGGGAAAGGGAAAAGGAATAGAATAGAATAGAATAGAATAGAATAGAATAGAATAGAATACAATAATGGGAATGGGAATGGGAATAGAATAGAATAGGGAATGGGAATTGAACAGAACAGAATAGAATAGAATAGAATAGAATAGAATAGAATAGAATAGAATAGAATAGAATAATGGGAATGGGAATGGGAATGGGAATGGGAATGGGAATAGAATAGAATAGAATAGAATAGAATAGAATAGAATAGAGTAGAATAGAATAGGGAATGGGAATAGAACAGAACAGAAAAGAACAGAATAGAATAGAATAGGGAATTGGAATAGAATAGAATAGAATAGAATATAGTAGAATAAAATAGGGAATGGGAATAGAATAGAATAGAATAGAATAGAATAGAATAGAATAGAATGCAATGCAATGCAATGCAATGCAATACAATACATTACAATACAATAGGGAATGGGAATAGGATAGGATAGGATAGGATAGGATAGGATAGGATAGGATAGGATAGGATAGGATAGGATAGGGAATGGGAATCGGAATCGGAATCGGAATTGGAAGGGAATGAATTGGATTGGAAATGGAACTGGAAATTGGAACAGAATAGAATAGAACACAACACAACACAACACAACACAACAGGACAGGACAGAACAGAACAGAACAGGGAATGGGAATGGGAATGGGAAGGGAATGGGAATAGAACAGAACAGAACAGAACAGAATAGAATAGAATAGAATAGAATAGAATAGAATAGGGAATGGGAATGGGAAAGGGAAAGGGAAAGGGAAAGGGAAAGGGAAAGGGAAAGGGAAAGGGAAAGGGAAAGGGAAAGGGAAAAGGAATAGAATAGAATAGAATAGAATAGAATAGAATAGAATAGAATAGAATACAATAATAGAATGGGAATGGGAATGGGAATAGAATAGAATAGGGAATGGGAAAAGGAATAGAATAGAATAGAATAGAATAGAAAAGAATAGAATAGAATAGAATAGAATAGAATAGAATAGAATAGAATAGAATAGAATAGAATAGAATACAATAGAATACAATAATGGGAATGGGAATGGGAATGGGAATAGAATAGAATAGGGAATGGGAATGGGAACAGAATAGAATAGAATAGAATAGAATAGAATAGAATAGAATAGAATAGAATAGAATAATGGGAATGGGAATGGGAATGGGAATGGGAATGGGAATAGAATATAATAGAATAGAATAGAATAGAATAGAATAGAATAGAATAGAATAGAATAGAGTAGAATAGAATAGGGAATGGGAATAGAACAGAACAGAACAGAACAGAATAGAATAGAATAGGGAATTGGAATAGAATAGAATAGAATAGAATAGAATAGAATAGAATAGAATATAGTAGAATAGAATAGGGAATGGGAATGGGAATGGGAATAGAATAGAATAGAATAGAATAGAATAGAATAGAATAGAATAGAATAGAATAGAATACAATAGGATACAATCGAATAGGGAATGGGAATGGGAATGGGAATGGGAATGAGAATAGAATAGAATAGAATAGAATAGAATAGAATAGAACAGAACAGAACAGAACAGAACAGAACAGAATAGAATAGAATAAGGAATGGGAATAGAATAGAATAGAATAGAATAGGGAATGGGAATGGGAATGGGAAAGGGAAAGGGAATGGGAATGGGAATGGGAATGAGAATAGAATAGAATAGAATAGAATAGAATAGAATAGAATAGAATAGAATAGAATAGAATAAGGAATGGGAATAGAATAGAATAGAATAATGGGAATGGGAATGGGAATGGGAATGGGAATGGGAATGGGAATGGGAATAGAATAGAATAGAGTAGAATAGAATAAGGAATGGGAACAGAACAGAACAAAATAGAATAGAATAGAATAGAATAGAATAGAATAGAATCAAATCGAATACAATACAATACAATACAATACAATACAATACAATACAATACAATACAATACGAAATGGCAATGGGAAAGGTAATGGGAAAGGGAATGGGAATGGGAATGGGAATGGGAAAAGAATAGAATAGAATAGAATACTGAATGGGAATGGGAATGGGAAAGGGAAAGGGAATGGGAATGGGAATGAGAATAGAATAGAATAGAATAGAATAGAATAGAATAGAATAGAATAGAATAGAATAGAATAGAATAGAATAAGGAATGGGAATAGAATAGAATAGAATAATGGGAATGGGAATGGGAATGGGAATGGGAATGGGAATAGAATAGAATAGAGTAGAATAGAATAAGGAATGGGAACAGAACAGAACAAAATAGAATAGAATAGAATAGAATAGAATAATGGGAATGGGAATGGGAATGGGAATAGAATAGAATAAGGAATGGGAATAGAACAGAACAGAACAGAATAGAATAGAATAGAATAGAATAGAATAGAATAGAATAGAATAGGTAATGGGAATAGAATAGAATAGAATAGAATAGAATAGAATAGAATAGAATAGAATAGAATACAATACAATACAATACAATACAATATAATACAATACAATACGGAATGGGAATGGGAATGGGAATGGGAATGGGAATGGGAATGGGAAAAGAATAGAATGGAATAAGGAATGGGAATAGAATAGAATAAAATGGAATAGGGAATGGGAATGGGAATAGGAATGGGAATGGGAATTGGAATGGGAAAGGGAATAGAATAGAATAGAATAGAATAGAATAGAATAGAATAGAATAGAGTAGAGTAGAATAGAATAGAGAATGGCAAAGGTAATGGGAATGGGAAGGTTATGAGAAATGGAAAGATAATGGGAATGGGAACTGAATTCAATACAATACAATACAATACAATAGGGAAAGGGAATGGGAAAGGGAATGGGAATGGGAATGGGAATGGGAATGGGAATTGGAATAGAATAGAATAGAGTAGAATAGAATAGGGAATGGGAACAGAACAGAACAAAATAGAATAGAATAGAATAGAATAGAAAGAATAGAATAGAATAAGGAATGGGAATAGAATAGAATAGAATAATGGGAATGGAAATGGGAATTGGAATGGGAATAGAATAGAGTAGAATAGAATAGGGAATGGGAATAGAACAGAACAGAACAGAACAGAACAGAATAGAATAGAATAGAATAGAATAGAATAGAATAGAATAGGTAATGGGAATAGAATAGAATAGAATAGAATAGAATAGAATAGAATAGAATACAATACAATACAATACAATACGGAATGGGAATGGGCATGGGCATGGGAATGGGAATGGGAAAATAATAGAATAGAATGGAATAAGGAATGGGAATAGAATAGAATAAAATGGAATAGGGAATGGGAATGGGAATGGGAATGGGAATAGAATAGAATAGAATAGAATAGAATAGAATAGAATAGAATAGAATAGGGAATGGGAATGGGAAAGGGAAAGGGAAAAGGAAAGGGAAAGGGAAAGGGAAAGGGAAAAGAAATAGAATAGAATAGAATAGAATAGAATAGAATAGAATAGAATAATGGGAATGGGAATGGAAATGGGAATAGAATAGAATAGGGAATGGGAACAGAATAGAATAGAATAGAATAGAATAGAATAGAATAGAATACAATACAATAATGGGAATGGGAATGGGAATGGGAATAGAATAGAATAGAATAGAATAGAGTAGAATAGAATAGGGAATGGGAATAGAACAGAACAGAACAGAACAGAATAGAATAGAATAGAACAGGGAATGGGAATAGAATAGAATAGAATAGAATAGAATAGAATAGAATAGAATAGAATAGAATAGAATATAGTAGAATGGAATAGGGAATGGGAATAGAACAGAATAGAATAGAATACAATAGAATAGAATAGAATAGAATAGAATAGAATAGAATGCAATAGGGAAAGGTAATGGGAAAGGTAATGGGAATGGGAATGGGAAAGGGAAAAGGAAAAGAATAGAATAGAATAGAATAGAATAGAATAGAATAGATTAGAATAGAATAGAATAGGGAATGGGAATAGAATAGAATAGAATAATGGGAATGGGAATGGGAATAGAATAGAATAAGGAATGGGAATAGAATAGAATAGAATAATGGGAATGGGAATGGGAATTGGAATGGGAATAGAATAGAGTAGAATAGAATAGGGAATGGGAATAGAACAGAACAGAACAGGACAGAATAGAATAGAATAGAATAGAATAGAATAGAATAGAATAGAATAGAATAGAATAGAATAGAATAGGTAATGGGAATAGAATAGAATAGAATAGAATAGAATAGAATAGAATAGAATACAATACAATACAATACAATACAATACGGAATGGGAATGGGAATGGGCATGGGAATGGGAATGGGAAAAGAATAGAATAGAATGGAATAAGGAATGGGAATAGAATAGAATAAAATGGAATAGGGAATGGGAATGGGAATAGGAATGGGAATGGGAATTGGAATGGGAAAGGGAATAGAATAGAATAGAATAGAATAGAATAGAATAGAATAGAATAGAATAGAATAGAGTAGAATAGAATAGAATAGAGAATGGCAAAGGTAATGGGAATGGGAAGGTAATGAGAAATGGAAAGATAATGGGAATGGGAACTGAATTCAATACAATACAATACAATACAATAGGGAAAAGGAATGGGAAAGGGAATGGGAATGGGAATGGGAATGGGAATGGGAATGGGAATGGGAATGGTCATAGAATAGAATAGAATAGAATAGAATAGAATAGGGAATGGGAATAGAATAGAATAGAATAGAATAATGGGAATGAGAATGGGAATGGGAATAGAATAGAGTAGAATAGAATAGGGAATGGGAATAGAACAGAACAGAACAGAACAGAATAGAATAGAATAGAATAGAATAGAATAGAATAGAATAGAATAGAATAGAATAGGTAATGGGAATAGAATTGAATTGAATAGAATAGAATAGAATAGAATAGAATAGAATAGAATAGAATAGAACAGAATAGAATATAATAGAATAAGGAATAGAATAGAATAGAATAGAATAGAATAGAATAAAATAGAATAGAATAGAATAGAATGCAATAGGGAAAGGGAATGGGAAAGGTAATGGGAATGGGAATGGGAAAGGGAAGGGAATAAATTGGATTGGAACTGGAACTGGAAATTGGAACAGAATAGAATAGAACACAACACAACACAACTCAACACAGCAGGACAGGACAGAACAGAACAGAACAGAAAAGGGAATGGGAATGGGAATGGGAAGGGAATGGGAATAGAACAGAACAGAACAGAATAGAATAGAATAAAATAGAATAGAATAAAATAGAATAGGGAATGGGAACGGAATAGAATAGAATAGAATAGAATAGAATAGAATAGAAGAATGGGAATGGGAATGGGAATGGGAATAGAATAGAATAGAATAGAATAGGGAATGGGAATGGGAATGGGAAAGGGAAAGGGAAAAGGAAAGGGAAAGGGAAAGGGAATAGCATAGCATAGCATAGCATAGCATAGCATAGCATAGCATAGCATAGAATAGAATAATGGGAATGGGAAAAGAATAGAATAGAATAGAATAGAATAGAATAATGGGAAAGGGAATGGGAATAGAATAGAATAGAATAGAATAGAATAGAATAGAATATAGTAGAATAGAATAGGGAATGGGAATAGAATAGAATAGAATAAAATAGAATAGAATAGAATAGAATAGAATAGAATGCAATAGGGAAAGGTAATGGGAAAGGTAATGGGAATGGGAATGGGAAAGGGAAAAGGAAAAGAATAGAATAGAATAGAATAGATTAGAATAGAATAAGGAATGAGAATAGAATAGAATAGAATAGAATAGAATAGAATAGAATAGAATAGAATAGAATAAGGAATGGGAATAGAATAGAATAGAATAATGGGAATGGGAATGGGAATGGGAATGGGAATGGGAATGGGAATGGGAATAGAATAGAATAGAGTAGAATAGAATAAGGAATGGGAACAGAACAGAACAAAATAGAATAGAATAGAATAGAATAGAATCAAATCGAATACAATACAATACAATACAATACAATACAATACAATACAATACGAAATGGCAATGGGAAAGGTAATGGGAAAGGGAATGGGAATGCGAATGGGAATGGGAAAAGAATAGAATAGAATAGAATACTGAATGGGAATGGGAATGGGAATGGGAAAGGGAAAGGGAATGGGAATGGGAATGGGAATGAGAATAGAATAGAATAGAATAGAATAGAATAGAATAGAATAGAATAGAATAGAATAGAATAGAATAGAATAGAATAAGGAATGGGAATAGAATAGAATAGAATAATGGGAATGGGAATGGGAATGGGAATGGGAATGGGAATGGGAATGGGAATAGAATAGAATAGAGTAGAATAGAATAGGGAATGGGAACAGAACAGAACAGAACAAAATAGAATAGAATAGAATAGAATAGAATCAAATCGAATACAATACAATACAATACAATACAATACAATACAATACAATACAATACAATACAATACAATACGAAATGGCAATGGGAAAGGTAATGGGAAAGGGAATGGGAATGGGAATGGGAATGGGAAAAGAATAGAATAGAATACAATATGGAATGGGAACGGGAACGGGAATGACAGTAGAATAGAATAGAATAGAATAGAATAGAATAGAATAGAATAGAATAGAATAGAATAGAATAAGGAATGGGAATAGAATAGAATAGAATAGGTAATGGGAAAGGTAATGGGAATGGGAAAGGTAATGGTAAATGGAAAGGTAATGGGAATGGGAACTGAACAGAACAGAATAGAATAGAATAGGGAATGGGAATGGGAAAGGGAAAGGGAAAGGGAAAGGGAAAGGGAAAGGGAAAGGGAAAGGGAAAGGGAAAGGGAAAGGGAAAAGGAAAAAGAATAGAATAGAATAGAATAGAATAGAATAGAATAGAATAGAATAGAATAGAATAGAATACAATAATGGGAATGGGAATGGGAATAGAATAGAATAGGGAATGGGAATTGAACAGAACAGAACAGAATAGAATAGAATAGAATAGAATAGAATAGAATAGAATAGAATAGAATAGAATAATGGGAATGGGAATGGGAATGGGAATGGGAATGGGAATGGGAATAGAATAGAATAGAATAGAATAGAATAGAATAGAATAGAGTAGAATAGAATAGGGAATGGGAATAGAACAGAACACAACAGAACAGAACAGAATAGAATAGAATAGGGAATTGGAATAGAATAGAATAGAATAGAATACAGTAGAATAAAATAGGGAATGGGAATAGAATAGAATAGAATAGAATAGAATAGAATAGAATAGAATGCAATGCAATGCAATGCAATGCAATGCAATACAATACATTACAATACAATAGGGAATGGGAATAGGATAGGATAGGATAGGATAGGATAGGATAGGATAGGATAGGATAGGATAGGATAGGATAGGATAGGGAATGGGATTCGGAATCGGAATCGGAATTGGAAGGGAATGAATTGGATTGGAAATGGAAATGGAAATTGGAACAGAATAGAATAGAACACAACACAACACAACACAACACAACAGGACAGGACAGAACAGAACAGAACAGGGAATGGGAATGGGAATGGGAATGGGAAGGGAATGGGAATAGAACAGAACAGAACAGAACAGAATAGAATAGAATAGAATAGAATAGAATAGAATAGAATAGAATAGGGAATGGGAACGGAACAGAACAGAATAGAATAGAATAGAATAGAATAGAATAGAATAGAATAGAATAGAATAAGGAATGGGAATAGAATAGAATAGAATAGGTAATGGGAAAGGTAATGGGAATGGGAAAGGTAATGGTAAATGGAAAGGTAATGGGAATGGGAACTGAACAGAATAGAATAGAATAGAATAGGGAATGGGAATGGGAATGGGAAAGGGAAAAGGAATAGAATAGAATAGAATAGAATAGAATAGAATAGAATAGAATAGAATAGAATAGAATTGAATAGGTAATGGGAATAGAATTGAATAGAATAGAATAGAATAGAATAGAATAGAATAGAATAGGGAATGGGAATAGAACAGAACACAATAGAATAGAAAAGAATAAGGAATGGGAATAGTATAGTATAGTATAGTATAGTATAGTATAGTATAGTATAGTATAGTATAGAATAGAATAGAATAGAATAGGGAATTGTCATAGAATAGAATAGAATAGAATAGAATAGAATAGAATTGAATAGAATAGAATAAAATAGGGAATGGGAATAGAGTAGAATAGAATAGGGAATGGGAATAGAACAGAACAGAACAGAACAGAACAGAACAGAACAGAACAGAATAGAATAGAATAGAATAAAATAGGTAATGGGAATAGAATAGAAAAGAATAGAATAGAATAGAATAGAATAGAATAGAATAGAATAGAATACAATACAATACAATACAATACAATACAATACAATACGGAATGGGAATGGGATAGGTAATGGGAATGCAAATGGGAAAAGAATAGAATAAAATACAATATGGAATGGGAACGGGAACGGGAATGACAATAGAACAGAATAGAATAGAATAGAATAGAATAGAATAGAATAGAATAGAATAGGTAATGGGAATTGAATAGAATAGAATAGTATAGAATAGAATAGAATAGAATACAATACAATACAATACAATACAATACAATACAATACAATACAATACAATACGGAATGGGAATGGGATAGGTAATGGGAATGGGAATGGGAATGGGAATGGGAATGGGAATGGCAAAAGAATAGAATAGAATAGAATAGAATAGAATAGAATAGAATAGAATAGAATAGAACAGAATAGAATAGAATAGAATAAGGAATGGGAATACAATAGAATAGAATAGAATAGAGTAGAATAGAATAGGGAATGGGAATGGGAATGGGAAAGGGAAAGGGAAAGGGAAAGGGAAAGGGAAAGGGAAATGGAAAAGGAATAGAATAGAATAGAATAGAATAGAATAGGGAATGGGAATAGAATAGAATAGAATAATGGGAATGGGAATGGGAATAGAATAAAATAGGGAATGGGAATAGAATGGAATAGAATAATGGGAATGGGAATGGGAATGGGAATGGAAATGGGAATAGAATAGAGTAGAATAGAATAGGGAATGGGAATAGAACAGAACAGAACAGAACAGAACAGAACAGAACAGAACAGAATAGAATAGAATAGAATAGGTAATGGGAATAGAATAGAATAGAATAGAATAGAATAGAATAGAATAGAATAGAATACAATACAATACAATACAATACAATACAATACAATACGGAATGGGAATGGGATAGGTAATGGGAATGCGAATGGGAAAAGAATAGAATAAAATACAATATGGAATGGGAACGGGAACGGGAATGACAATAGAACAGAATAGAATAGAATAGAATAGAATAGAATAGAATAGAATAGAATAGGTAATGGGAATTGAATTGAATAGAATAGAATAGAATAGAATAGAATAAGGAATGGGAATAGAATAGAATAGAATAGGTAATGGGAAAGGTAATGGGAATGGGAAAGGTAATGGTAAATGGAAAGGTAATGGGAATGGGAACTGAACAGAACAGAATAGAATAGAATAGGGAATGGGAATGGGAAAGGGAAAGGGAAAGGGAAAGGGAAAGGGAAAGGGAAAGGGAAAGGGAAAGGGAAAGGGAAAGGGAAAAGGAAAAAGAATAGAATAGAATAGAATAGAATAGAATAGAATAGAATAGAATAGAATAGAATACAATAATGGGAATGGGAATGGGAATAGAATAGAATAGGGAATGGGAATTGAACAGAACAGAACAGAATAGAATAGAATAGAATAGAATAGAATAGAATAGAATAGAATAGAATAATGGGAATGGGAATGGGAATGGGAATGGGAATGGGAATGGGAATAGAATAGAATAGAATAGAATAGAATAGAATAGAATAGAGTAGAATAGAATAGGGAATGGGAATAGAACAGAACAGAACAGAACAGAACAGAATAGAATAGAATAGGGAATTGGAATAGAATAGAATAGAATAGAATACAGTAGAATAAAATAGGGAATGGGAATAGAATAGAATAGAATAGAATAGAATAGAATAGAATAGAATGCAATGCAATGCAATGCAATGCAATGCAATACAATACATTACAATACAATAGGGAATGGGAATAGGATAGGATAGGATAGGATAGGATAGGATAGGATAGGATAGGATAGGATAGGATAGGATAGGGAATGGGATTCGGAATCGGAATCGGAATTGGAAGGGAATGAATTGGATTGGAAATGGAGATGGAAATTGGAACAGAATAGAATAGAACACAACACAACACAACACAACACAACAGGACAGGACAGAACAGAACAGAACAGGGAATGGGAATGGGAATGGGAATGGGAAGGGAATGGGAATAGAACAGAACAGAACAGAACAGAATAGAATAGAATAGAATAGAATAGAATAGAATAGAATAGGGAATGGGAACGGAACAGAACAGAATAGAATAGAATAGAATAGAATAGAATAGAATAGAATAGAATAGAATAGAATAGAATAAGGAATGGGAATAGAATAGAATAGAATAGGTAATGGGAAAGGTAATGGGAATGGGAAAGGTAATGGTAAATGGAAAGGTAATGGGAATGGGAACTGAACAGAATAGAATAGAATAGAATAGGGAATGGGAATGGGAATGGGAAAGGGAAAAGGAATAGAATAGAATAGAATAGAATAGAATAGAATAGAATAGAATAGAATAGAATTGAATAGGTAATGGGAATAGAATTGAATAGAATAGAATAGAATAGAATAGAATAGAATAGAATAGGGAATGGGAATAGAACAGAACACAATAGAATAGAAAAGAATAAGGAATGGGAATAGTATAGTATAGTATAGTATAGTATAGTATAGTATAGTATAGTATAGAATAGAATAGAATAGAATAGGGAATTGTCATAGAATAGAATAGAATAGAATAGAATAGAATAGAATTGAATAGAATAGAATAAAATAGGGAATGGGAATAGAGTAGAATAGAATAGGGAATGGGAATAGAACAGAACAGAACAGAACAGAACAGAACAGAACAGAACAGAATAGAATAGAATAGAATAAAATAGGTAATGGGAATAGAATAGAAAAGAATAGAATAGAATAGAATAGAATAGAATAGAATAGAATACAATACAATACAATACAATACAATACAATACAATACGGAATGGGAATGGGATAGGTAATGGGAATGCAAATGGGAAAAGAATAGAATAAAATACAATATGGAATGGGAACGGGAACGGGAATGACAATAGAACAGAATAGAATAGAATAGAATAGAATAGAATAGAATAGAATAGAATAGGTAATGGGAATTGAATAGAATAGAATAGTATAGAATAGAATAGAATAGAATACAATACAATACAATACAATACAATACAATACAATACAATACAATACAATACGGAATGGGAATGGGATAGGTAATGGGAATGGGAATGGGAATGGGAATGGGAATGGGAATGGCAAAAGAATAGAATAGAATAGAATAGAATAGAATAGAATAGAATAGAATAGAATAGAATAGAACAGAATAGAATAGAATAGAATAAGGAATGGGAATACAATAGAATAGAATAGAATAGAGTAGAATAGAATAGGGAATGGGAATGGGAATGGGAAAGGGAAAGGGAAAGGGAAAGGGAAAGGGAAAGGGAAATGGAAAAGGAATAGAATAGAATAGAATAGAATAGAATAGGGAATGGGAATAGAATAGAATAGAATAATGGGAATGGGAATGGGAATAGAATAAAATAGGGAATGGGAATAGAATGGAATAGAATAATGGGAATGGGAATGGGAATGGGAATGGAAATGGGAATAGAATAGAGTAGAATAGAATAGGGAATGGGAATAGAACAGAACAGAACAGAACAGAACAGAACAGAACAGAACAGAATAGAATAGAATAGAATAGGTAATGGGAATAGAATAGAATAGAATAGAATAGAATAGAATACAATACAATACAATACAATACAATACAATACAATACAATACAATACAATACGGAATGGGAATGGGATAGGTAATGGGAATGCGAATGGGAAAAGAATAGAATAAAATACAATATGGAATGGGAACGGGAACGGGAATGACAATAGAACAGAATAGAATAGAATAGAATAGAATAGAATAGAATAGAATAGAATAGGTAATGGGAATTGAATTGAATAGAATAGAATAGAATAGAATAGAATAGAATACAATACAATACAATACAATACAATACAATACAATACAATACAATACGGAATGGGAATGGGATAGGTAATGGGAATGGGAATGGGAATGGGAATGGGAATGGGAAAAGAATAGAATAAAATACAATATGGAATGGGAACGGGAACGGGAATGACAATAGAATGGAATAGAATAGAATAGAATAGAATAGAATAGAATAGAATGGAATAGAATAGAATAGAATAATGGGAATGGGAATGGGAATGGGAATGGGAATGGGAATGGGAATGGGAATAGAATAGAATAGGGAATGGGAACAGAACAGAACAGAACAGAACAGAACAGAACAGAATAGAATAGAATAGAATAGAATAGAATAGAATAATGGGAATGGGAATGGGAATGGAAATGGGAATAGAATAGAATAGAATAGAATAGAGTAGAATAGAATAGGGAATGGGAATAGAACAGAACAGAACAGAACAGAATAGAATAGAATAGGGAATGGGAATAGAATAGAATAGAATAGAATAGAATAGAATAGAATATAGTAGAATAGAATAGGGAATGGGAATAGAATATTATAGAATAGAATAGAATAGAATAGAATAGAATAGAATAGAATAGAATAGAATAGAATGCAATAGGGAAAGGGAATGGGAAAGGTAATGGGAATGGGAATGGGAAAGGGAAGGGAATAAATTGGATTGGAAATGGAACTGGAAATTGGAACAGAATAGAATAGAACACAACACAACACAACTCAACACAGCAGGACAGGACAGAACAGAACAGAACAGAAAAGGGAATGGGAATGGGAATGGGAAGGGAATGGGAATAGAACAGAACAGAACAGAATAGAATAGAATAAAATAGAATAGAATAAAATAGAATAGGGAATGGGAACGGAATAGAATAGAATAGAATAGAATAGAATAGAATAGAATAGAATAGAATAGAATAGAAGAATGGGAATGGGAATGGGAATGGGAATAGAATAGAATAGAATAGAATAGGGAATGGGAATGGGAATGGGAAAGGGAAAGGGAAAAGGAAAGGGAAAGGGAAAGGGAATAGCATAGCATAGCATAGCATAGCATAGCATAGCATAGCATAGCATAGCATAGAATATTATAATGGGAATGGGAATAGAAAAGAATAGAATAGAATAGAATAATGGGAAAGGGAATGGGAATAGAATAGAATAGAATAGAATAGAATAGAATAGAATAGAATATAGTAGAATAGAATAGGGAATGGGAATAGAATAGAATAGAATAGAATAGAATAGAATAGAATAGAATAGAATGCAATAGGGAAAGGTAATGGGAAAGGTAATGGGAATGGGAATGGGAAAGGGAAAAGGAAAAGAATAGAATAGAATAGAATAGAATAGATTAGAATAGAATAAGGAATGGGAATAGAATAGAATAGAATAATGGGAATGGGAATGGGAATGGGAATGGGAATAGAATAGAATAAGGAATGGGAATAGAACAGAACAGAACAGAATAGAATAGAATAGAATAGAATAGAATAGGTAATGGGAATAGAATAGAATAGAATAGAATAGAATAGAATAGAATAGAATACAATACAATACAATACAATACAATACAATATAATACAATACAATACGGAATGGGAATGGGAATGGGCATGGGAATGGGAATGGGAATGGGAAAAGAATAGAATGGAATAAGGAATGGGAATAGAATAGAATAAAATGGAATAGGGAATGGGAATGGGAATAGGAATGGGAATGGGAATTGGAATGGGAAAGGGAATAGAATAGAATAGAATAGAATAGAATAGAATAGAATAGAATAGAATAGAATAGAATAGAATAGAGTAGAGTAGAATAGAATAGAGAATGGCAAAGGTAATGGGAATGGGAAGGTTATGAGAAATGGAAAGATAATGGGAATGGGAACTGAATTCAATACAATACAATACAATACAATAGGGAAAGGGAATGGGAAAGGGAATGGGAATGGGAATGGGAATGGGAATGGGAATTGGAATAGAATAGAATAGAGTAGAATAGAATAGGGAATGGGAACAGAACAGAACAAAATAGAATAGAATAGAATAGAATAGAAAGAATAGAATAGAATAAGGAATGGGAATAGAATAGAATAGAATAATGGGAATGGGAATTTAAATGGGAATAGAATAGAGTAGAATAGAATAGGGAATGGGAATAGAACAGAACAGAACAGAACAGAACAGAATAGAATAGAATAGAATAGAATAGAATAGAATAGAATAGAATAGAATAGGTAATGGGAATAGAATAGAATAGAATAGAATAGAATAGAATACAATACAATACAATACAATACAATACAATACGGAATGGGAATGGGCATGGGCATGGGAATGGGAATGGGAAAAGAATAGAATAGAATGGAATAAGGAATGGGAATAGAATAGAATAAAATGGAATAGGGAATGGGAATGGGAATGGGAATGGGAATAGAATAGAATAGAATAGAATAGAATAGAATAGAATAGAATAGGGAATGGGAATGGGAAAGGGAAAGGGAAAGGGAAAGGGAAAGGGAAAGGGAAAGGGAAAAGTAATAGAATAGAATAGAATAGAATAGAATAGAATAGAATAGAATAGAATAGAATAGAATAGAATAATGGGAATGGGAATGGAAATGGGAATAGAATAGAATAGGGAATGGGAACAGAATAGAATAGAATAGAATAGAATAGAATAGAATAGAATAGAATAGAATAGAATACAATAATGGGAATGGGAATGGGAATGGGAATAGAATAGAATAGAATAGAATAGAGTAGAATAGAATAGGGAATGGGAATAGAACAGAACAGAACAGAACAGAATAGAATAGAATAGAACAGGGAATGGGAATAGAATAGAATAGAATAGAATAGAATAGAATAGAATAGAATAGAATAGAATATAGTAGAATGGAATAGGGAATGGGAATAGAACAGAATAGAATAGAATACAATAGAATAGAATAGAATAGAATAGAATAGAATAGAATGCAATAGGGAAAGGTAATGGGAAAGGTAATGGGAATGGGAATGGGAAAGGGAAAAGGAAAAGAATAGAATAGAATAGAATAGAATAGAATAGATTAGAATAGAATAGAATAGGGAATGGGAATAGAATAGAATAGAATAATGGGAATGGGAATGGGAATAGAATAGAATAAGGAATGGGAATAGAATAGAATAGAATAATGGGAATGGGAATGGGAATTGGAATGGGAATAGAATAGAGTAGAATAGAATAGGGAATGGGAATAGAACAGAACAGAACAGAACAGAACAGAATAGAATAGAATAGAATAGAATAGAATAGAATAGAATAGAATAGAATAGAATAGAATAGAATAGGTAATGGGAATAGAATAGAATAGAATAGAATAGAATAGAATACAATACAATACAATACAATACAATACAATACGGAATGGGAATGGGCATGGGCATGGGAATGGGAATGGGAAAAGAATAGAATAGAATGGAATAAGGAATGGGAATAGAATAGAATAAAATGGAATAGGGAATGGGAATGGGAATGGGAATGGGAATAGAATAGAATAGAATAGAATAGAATAGAATAGAATAGAATAGGGAATGGGAATGGGAAAGGGAAAGGGAAAGGGAAAGGGAAAGGGAAAGGGAAAGGGAAAAGAAATAGAATAGAATAGAATAGAATAGAATAGAATAGAATAGAATAGAATAGAATAGAATAATGGGAATGGGAATGGAAATGGGAATAGAATAGAATAGGGAATGGGAACAGAATAGAATAGAATAGAATAGAATAGAATAGAATAGAATAGAATAGAATAGAATAGAATACAATAATGGGAATGGGAATGGGAATGGGAATAGAATAGAATAGAATAGAATAGAGTAGAATAGAATAGGGAATGGGAATAGAACAGAACAGAACAGAACAGAATAGAATAGAATAGAACAGGGAATGGGAATAGAATAGAATAGAAAAGAATAGAATAGAATAGAATAGAATAGAATATAGTAGAATGGAATAGGGAATGGGAATAGAACAGAATAGAATAGAATACAATAGAATAGAATAGAATAGAATAGAATAGAATAGAATAGAATGCAATAGGGAAAGGTAATGGGAAAGGTAATGGGAATGGGAATGGGAAAGGGAAAAGGAAAAGAATAGAATAGAATAGAATAGAATAGAATAGAATAGAATAGAATAGATTAGAATAGAATAGAATAGGGAATGGGAATAGAATAGAATAGAATAATGGGAATGGGAATGGGAATAGAATAGAATAAGGAATGGGAATAGAATAGAATAGAATAATGGGAATGGGAATGGGAATTGGAATGGGAATAGAATAGAGTAGAATAGAATAGGGAATGGGAATAGAACAGAACAGAACAGGACAGAATAGAATAGAATAGAATAGAATAGAATAGAATAGAATAGAATAGAATAGAATAGGTAATGGGAATAGAATAGAATAGAATAGAATAGAATAGAATAGAATAGGGAATGGGAACAGTACAGAACAGAACAGAACAGAACAGAATAGAATAGAATAGGGAATGGGAATAGAATAGAATAGAATAGAATAGAATAGAATAGAATAGAATAGAATAGAATAGAATAGAATAGAATAGAATAGAATAGAATATAGTAGAATGGAATAGGGAATGGGAATAGAACAGAATAGAATAGAATACAATAGAATAGAATAGAATAGAATAGAATAGAATGCAATAGGGAAAGGTAATGGGAAAGGTAATGGGAATGGGAATGGGAAAGGGAAAAGGAAAAGAATAGAATAGAATAGAATAGAATAGATTAGAATAGAATAGAATAAGGAATGGGAATAGAATAGAATAGAATAATGGGAATGGGAATGGGAATAGAATAGAATAAGGAATGGGAATAGAATAGAATAGAATAATGGGAATGGGAATTGGAATGGGAATAGAATAGAGTAGAATAGAATAGGGAATGGGAATAGAACAAAACAGAACAGAACAGAATAGAATAGAATAGAATAGAATAGAATAGAATAGAATAGAATAGAATAGAATAGAATAGAATAGGTAATGGGAATAGAATAGAATAGAATAGAATAGAATAGAATAGAATAGAATACAATACAATACAATACAATACAATACAATACGGAATGGGAATGGGAATGGGCATGGGAATGGGAATGGGAAAAGAATAGAATAGAATGGAATAAGGAATGGGAATAGAATAGAATAAAATGGAATAGGGAATGGGAATGGGAATAGGAATGGGAATGGGAATTGGAATGGGAAAGGGAATAGAATAGAATAGAATAGAATAGAATAGAATAGAATAGAATAGAATAGAGTAGAATAGAATAGAATAGAGAATGGCAAAGGTAATGGGAATGGGAAGGTAATGAGAAATGGAAAGATAATGGGAATGGGAACTGAATTCAATACAATACAATACAATACAATAGGGAAAAGGAATGGGAAAGGGAATGGGAATGGGAATGGGAATGGGAATGGGAATGGGAATGGTCATAGAATAGAATAGAATAGAATAGAATAGAATAGGGAATGGGAATAGAATAGAATAGAATAGAATAATGGGAATGAGAATGGGAATGGGAATAGAATAGAGTAGAATAGAATAGGGAATGGGAATAGAACAGAACAGAACAGAATAGAATAGAATAGAATAGAATAGAATAGAATAGAATAGAATAGAATAGAATAGGTAATGGGAATAGAATTGAATTGAATAGAATAGAATAGAATAGAATAGAATAGAATAGAATAGAATAGAATAGAACAGAATAGAATATAATAGAATAAGGAATGGGAATAGAATAGAATAGAATAGAATAGAATAGAATAGAACAGAATAGAATATAATAGAATAAGGAATGGGAATAGAATAGAATAGAATAGAATAGAATAGAATAGAATGCAATAGGGAAAGGGAATGGGAAAGGTAATGGGAATGGGAATGGGAAAGGGAAGGGAATAAATTGGATTGGAACTGGAACTGGAAATTGGAACAGAATAGAATAGAACACAACACAACACAACTCAACACAGCAGGACAGGACAGAACAGAACAGAACAGAAAAGGGAATGGGAATGGGAATGGGAAGGGAATGGGAATAGAACAGAACAGAACAGAATAGAATAGAATAAAATAGAATAGAATAAAATAGAATAGGGAATGGGAACGGAATAGAATAGAATAGAATAGAATAGAATAGAATAGAATAGAAGAATGGGAATGGGAATGGGAATGGGAATAGAATAGAACAGAATAGAATAGGGAATGGGAATGGGAATGGGAAAGGGAAAGGGAAAAGGAAAGGGAAAGGGAATAGCATAGCATAGCATAGCATAGCATAGCATAGCATAGCATAGCATAGAATAGAATAATGGGAATGGGAATAGAATAGAATAGAATAGAATAGAATAGAATAATGGGAAAGGGAATGGGAATAGAATAGAATAGAATAGAATAGAATAGAATAGAATATAGTAGAATAGAATAGGGAATGGGAATAGAATAGAATAGAATAAAATAGAATAGAATAGAATAGAATAGAATGCAATAGGGAAAGGTAATGGGAAAGGTAATGGGAATGGGAATGGGAAAGGGAAAAGGAAAAGAATAGAATAGAATAGAATAGATTAGAATAGAATAAGGAATGGGAATAGAATAGAATAGAATAATGGGAATGGGAATGGGAATGGGAATAGAATAGAATAAGGAATGGGAATAGAACAGAACAGAACAGAATAGAATAGAATAGAATAGAATAGAATAGAATAGAATAGAATAGAATAGAATACAATACAATACAATACAATACAATATAATACAATACAATACGGAATGGGAATGGGAATGGGCATGGGAATGGGAATGGGAAAAGAATAGAATAGAATGGAATAAGGAATGGGAATAGAATAGAATAAAATGGAATAGGGAATGGGAATGGGAATAGGAATGGGAATGGGAATTGGAATGGGAAAGGGAATAGAATAGAATAGAATAGAATAGAATAGAATAGAATAGAATAGAATAGAGTAGAGTAGAATAGAATAGAGAATGGCAAAGGTAATGGGAATGGGAAGGTTATGAGAAATGGAAAGATAATGGGAATGGGAACTGAATTCAATACAATACAATACAATACAATAGGGAAAGGGAATGGGAAAGGGAATGGGAATGGGAATGGGAATGGGAATGGGAATTGGAATAGAATAGAATAGAGTAGAATAGAATAGGGAATGGGAACAGAACAGAACAAAATAGAATAGAATAGAATAGAATAGAAAGAATAGAATAGAATAAGGAATGGGAATAGAATAGAATAGAATAATGGGAATGGGAATGGGAATTGGAATGGGAATAGAATAGAGTAGAATAGAATAGGGAATGGGAATAGAACAGAACAGAACAGAACAGAACAGAATAGAATAGAATAGAATAGAATAGAATAGAATAGAATAGAATAGGTAATGGGAATAGAATAGAATAGAATAGAATAGAATAGAATAGAATAGAATAGAATACAATACAATACAATACAATACAATACGGAATGGGAATGGGCATGGGCATGGGAATGGGAATGGGAAAAGAATAGAATAGAATGGAATAAGGAATGGGAATAGAATAGAATAAAATGGAATAGGGAATGGGAATGGGAATGGGAATGGGAATAGAATAGAATAGAATAGAATAGAATAGAATAGGGAATGGGAATGGGAAAGGGAAAGGGAAAGGGAAAGGGAAAGGGAAAGGGAAAGGGAAAAGAAATAGAATAGAATAGAATAGAATAGAATAGAATAGAATAGAATAGAATAGAATAGAATAGAATAATGGGAATGGGAATGGAAATGGGAATAGAATAGAATAGGGAATGGGAACAGAATAGAATAGAATAGAATAGAATAGAATAGAATAGAATAGAATAGAATAGAATAATGGGAATGGGAATGGGAATGGGAATAGAATAGAATAGAATAGAATAGAGTAGAATAGAATAGGGAATGGGAATAGAACAGAACAGAACAGAACAGAATAGAATAGAATAGAACAGGGAATGGGAATAGAATAGAATAGAATAGAATAGAATAGAATAGAATAGAATAGAATAGAATAGAATAGAATATAGTAGAATGGAATAGGGAATGGGAATAGAACAGAATAGAATACAATACAATAGAATAGAATAGAATAGAATAGAATAGAATAGAATGCAATAGGGAAAGGTAATGGGAAAGGTAATGGGAATGGGAATGGGAAAGGGAAAAGGAAAAGAATAGAATAGAATAGAATAGAATAGAATAGAATAGAATAGAATAGAATAGATTAGAATAGAATAGAATAAGGAATGGGAATAGAATAGAATAGAATAATGGGAATGGGAATGGGAATAGAATAGAATAAGGAATGGGAATAGAATAGAATAGAATAATGGGAATGGGAATGGGAATTGGAATGGGAATAGAATAGAGTAGAATAGAATAGGGAATGGGAATAGAACAGAACAGAACAGAACAGAATAGAATAGAATAGAATAGAATAGAATAGAATAGAATAGAATAGGTAATGGGAATAGAATAGAATAGAATAGAATAGAATAGAATAGAATACAATACAATACAATACAATACAATACAATACAATACAATACAATACAATACAATACGGAATGGGAATGGGAATGGGCATGGGAATGGGAATGGGAAAAGAATAGAATAGAATGGAATAAGGAATGGGAATAGAATAGAATAAAATGGAATAGGGAATGGGAATGGGAATAGGAATGGGAATGGGAATTGGAATGGGAAAGGGAATAGAATAGAATAGAATAGAATAGAATAGAATAGAATAGAATAGAATAGAATAGAGTAGAATAGAATAGAATAGAGAATGGCAAAGGTAATGGGAATGGGAAGGTAATGAGAAATGGAAAGATAATGGGAATGGGAACTGAATTCAATACAATACAATACAATACAATAGGGAAAGGGAATGGGAAAGGGAATGGGAATGGGAATGGGAATGGGAATGGGAATGGGAATGGTCATAGAATAGAATAGAATAGAATAGAATAGAATAGGGAATGGGAATAGAATAGAATAGAATAGAATAATGGGAATGAGAATGGGAATGGGAATAGAATAGAGTAGAATAGAATAGGGAATGGGAATAGAACAGAACAGAACAGAATAGAATAGAATAGAATAGAATAGAATAGAATAGAATAGAATAGAATAGAATAGGTAATGGGAATAGAATTGAATTGAATAGAATAGAATAGAATAGAATAGAATAGAATAGAATAGAACAGAATAGAATATAATAGAATAAGGAATGGGAATAGAATAGAATAGAATAGAATAGAATAGAATAGAATAGAATAGAAAGAATAGAATAGAATAAGGAATGGGAATAGAATAGAACAGAATAATGGGAATGGGAATGGGAATTGGAATGGGAATAGAATAGAGTAGAATAGAATAGGGAATGGGAATAGAACAGAACAGAACAGAACAGAACAGAACAGAATAGAATAGAATAGAATAGAATAGGTAATGGGAATAGAATAGGTAATGGGAATAGAATAGAATAGAATAGAATAGAATAGAATACAATACAATACAATACAATACAAGACAATACAATACAATACGGAATGGGAATGGGCATGGGCATGGGAATGGGAATGGGAAAAGAATAGAATAGAATGGAATAAGGAATGGGAATAGAATCGAATAAAATGGAATAGGGAATGGGAATGGGAATGGGAATGGGAATAGAATAGAATAGAATAGAATAGAATAGAATAGGGAATGGGAATGGGAAAGGGAAAGGGAAAGGGAAAGGGAAAGGGAAAGGGAAAGGGAAAAGAAATAGAATAGAATAGAATAGAATAGAATAGAATAGAATAGAATAGAATAGAATAATGGGAATGGGAATGGAAATGGGAATAGAATAGAATAGGGAATGGGAACAGAATAGAATAGAATAGAATAGAATAGAATAGAATAGAATAGAATAGAATAGAATAGAATAGAATAATGGGAATGGGAATGGGAATGGGAATAGAATAGAATAGAATAGAATAGAGTAGAATAGAATAGGGAATGGGAATAGAACAGAACAGAACAGAACAGAATAGAATAGAATAGAACAGGGAATGGGAATAGAATAGAATAGAATAGAATAGAATAGAATAGAATAGAATAGAATAGAATAGAATATAGTAGAATGGAATAGGGAATGGGAATAGAACAGAATAGAATAGAATACAATAGAATAGAATAGAATAGAATAGAATAGAATAGAATAGAATGCAATAGGGAAAGGTAATGGGAAAGGTAATGGGAATGGGAATGGGAAAGGGAAAAGGAAAAGAATAGAATAGAATAGAATAGAATAGAATAGAATAGAATAGAATAGAATAGAATAGAATAGAATAGATTAGAATAGAATAGAATAAGGAATGGGAATAGAATAGAATAGAATAATGGGAATGGGAATGGGAATAGAATAGAATAGAATAAGGAATGGGAATAGAATAGAATAGAATAATGGGAATGGGAATGGGAATTGGAATGGGAATAGAATAGAGTAGAATAGAATAGGGAATGGGAATAGAACAGAACAGAATAGAATAGAATAGAATAGAATAGAATAGAATAGAATAGGTAATGGGAATAGAATAGAATAGAATAGAATAGAATAGAATAGAATAGAATAGAATACAATACAATACAATACAATACAATACAATACAATACGGAATGGGAATGGGATTGGGCATGGGAATGGGAATGGGAAAAGAATAGAATAGAATGGAATAAGGAATGGGAATAGAATAGAATAAAATGGAATAGGGAATGGGAATGGGAATAGGAATGGGAATGGGAATTGGAATGGGAAAGGGAATAGAATAGAATAGAATAGAATAGAATAGAATAGAATAGAATAGAATAGAATAGAGTAGAATAGAATAGAATAGAGAATGGCAAAGGTAATGGGAATGGGAAGGTAATGAGAAATGGAAAGATAATGGGAATGGGAACTGAATTCAATACAATACAATACAATACAATAGGGAAAGGGAATGGGAAAGGGAATGGGAATGGGAATGGGAATGGGAATGGGAATGGTCATAGAATAGAATAGAATAGAATAGAATAGAATAGAATAGAATAGGGAATGGGAATAGAATAGAATAGAATAGAATAGAATAGAATAATGGGAATGGGAATGGGAATGGGAATAGAATAGAGTAGAATAGAATAGGGAATGGGAATAGAACAGAACAGAACAGAACAGAATAGAATAGAATAGAATAGAATAGAATAGAATAGAATAGAATAGATTAGAATAGAATAAGGAATGGGAATAGAGTAGAATAGAATAATGGGAATGGGAATGGGAATGGAAATGGGAATAGAATAGAATAGGGAATGGGAACAGAACAGAACAGAATAGAATAGAATAGAATAGAATAGAATAGAATAGAATAATGGGAATGGGAATGGGAATGGGAATGGGAATAGAATAGAATAGAGTAGAATAGAATAGGGAATGGGAATAGAACAGAACAGAACAGAACAGAACAGAATAGAATAGAATAGAACAGGGAATGGGAATAGAATAGAATAGAATAGAATAGAATAGAATAGAATAGAATAGAATAGAATAGAATATAGTAGAATGGAATAGGGAATGGGAATAGAACAGAATAGAATAGAATACAATAGAATAGAATAGAATAGAATAGAATAGAATGCAATAGGGAAAGGTAATGGGAAAGGTAATGGGAATGGGAATGGGAAAGGGAAAAGGAAAAGAATAGAATAGAATAGAATAGAATAGAATAGATTAGAATAGAATAGAATAAGGAATGGGAATAGAATAGAATAGAATAATGGGAATGGGAATGGGAATAGAATAGAATAAGGAATGGGAATAGAATAGAATAGAATAATGGGAATGGGAATGGGAATTGGAATGGGAATAGAATAGAGTAGAATAGAATAGGGAATGGGAATAGAACAAAACAGAACAGAACAGAATAGAATAGAATAGAATAGAATAGAATAGAATAGAATAGAATAGAATAGAATAGAATAGAATAGGTAATGGGAATAGAATAGAATAGAATAGAATAGAATAGAATAGAATAGAATAGAATACAATACAATACAATACAATACAATACGGAATGGGAATGGGAATGGGCATGGGAATGGGAATGGGAAAAGAATAGAATAGAATGGAATAAGGAATGGGAATAGAATAGAATAAAATGGAATAGGGAATGGGAATGGGAATAGGAATGGGAATGGGAATTGGAATGGGAAAGGGAATAGAATAGAATAGAATAGAATAGAACAGAATAGAGTAGAATAGAATAGAGAATGGCAAAGGTAATGGGAATGGGAAGGTAATGAGAAATGGAAAGATAATGGGAATGGGAACTGAGTTCAATACAATACAATAGGGAAAGGGAATGGGAAAGGGAATGGGAATGGGAATGGGAATGGGAATGGGAATGGGAATGGTCATAGAATAGAATAGAATAGAATAGAATAGAATAGGGAATGGGAATAGAATAGAATAGAATAGAATAGAATAATGGGAATGGGAATGGGAATGGGGATAGAATAGAGTAGAATAGAATAGGGAATGGGAATAGAACAGAACAGAACAGAATAGAATAGAATAGAATAGAATAGAATAGAATAGGTAATGGGAATAGAATTGAATTGAATTGAATAGAATAGAATAGAATAGAATAGAATAGAATAGAACAGAATAGAATATAATAGAATAAGGAATGGGAATAGAATAGAATAGAATAGAATAGAATAGAATAGAATAGAATAGGGAATGGGAATGGGAAAGGGAAAGGGAAAGGGAAAGGGAAAGGGAAAGGGAAAGGGAAAGGGAAAGGGAAAAGGAATAGAATAGAACAGAACAGAACAGAACAGAATAGAATAGAATAGAATAGAATAGAATAGAATAGAATAGAATAATGGGAATGGGAATGGGAATGGGAATGGGAATAGAATAGAATAGAATAGAATGAGTAGAATAGAATAGGGAATGAGAATAGAACAGAACAGAACAGAATAGAATAGAATAGGGAATGGGAATAGAATAGAATAGAATAGAATAGAATAGAATAGAATGCAATAGGGAAAGGGAATGGGAAAGGGAATGGGAATGGGAATGGGAAAGGGAAAAGGAAAAGAATAGAATAGAATAGAATAGATTAGAATAGAATAAGGAATGGGAATAGAATAGAATAGAATAATGGGAATGGGAATGGGAATGGGAATGGGAATAGAATAGAATAAGGAATGGGAATAGAATAGAATATAATAGAATAGAATGGAATAGAATAGTGGGAATGGGAATAGAATAGAATAGAATAGAATAGGGAATGGGAATAGAACAGAACAGAATAGAATAGAATAGAATAGAATAGAATAAGGAATGGGAATAGAATAGAATAATGGGAATGGGAATGGGAATGGGAATAGAATAGAATAGAATAGAATAGAATCGAGTAGAATAGAATAGGAAAATGGGAATAGAACAGAACAGAACAGAACAGAATAGAATAGAATAGGGAATTGGAATAGAATAGAAGAGAAGAGAATAGAATAGAAGAGAATAGAATAGAATAGAATAGAATAGAATAGAATGCAATAGGGAAAGGTAATGGGAAAGGTAATGGGAAAGGTAATGGGAATGGGAATGGGAAAGGGAAAAGGAAAAGAATAGAATAGAATAGAATAGATTAGAATAGAATAAGGAATGGGAATAGAATAGAATAGAATAATGGGAATGGGAATGGGAATGGGAATAGAATAGAATAAGGAATGGGAACAGAACAGAACAGAACAGAATAGAATAGAATAGAATAGAATAGAATAGAATAGGGAATGGGAATAGAACAGAACAGAACAGAACAGAATAGAATAGAATAGGGAATGGGAATAGAATAGAATAGAATAGAATAGAATATAGTAGAATAGAATAGGGAATGGGAATAGAATATTATAGAATATTATAGAATAGAATAGAATAGAATAGAATAGAATAGAGTAGAATAGAATAGGGAATGGGAATAGAACAGAACAGAACAGAACAGAATAGAATAGAATAGGGAATGGGAATAGAATAGAATAGAATAGAATAGAATAGAATGAGTAGAATAGAATAGGGAATGGGAATAGAATATTATAGAATATTATAGAATAGAATAGAATAGAATAGAATAGAATAGAATAGAATAGAATAGAATAGAATAGAATGCAATAGGGAAAGGGAATGGGAAAGGTAATGGGAATGGGAATGGGAAAGGGAAGGGAATAAATTGGATTGGAACTGGAACTGGAAATTGGAACAGAATAGAATAGAACACAACACAACACAACTCAACACAGCAGGACAGGACAGAACAGAACAGAACAGAAAAGGGAATGGGAATGGGAATGGGAAGGGAATGGGAATAGAACAGAACAGAACAGAATAGAATAGAATAAAATAGAATAGAATAAAATAGAATAGGGAATGGGAACGGAATAGAATAGAATAGAATAGAATAGAATAGAATAGGGAGTGGGAATGGGAATGGGAAAGGGAAAGGGAAAAGGAAAGGGAAAGGGAAAGGGAAAGGGAATAGCATAGCATAGCATAGCATAGCATAGCATAGCATAGCATAGCATAGCATAGAATAGAATAATGGGAATGGGAATAGAATAGAATAGAATAGAATAGAATAATGGGAAAGGGAATGGGAATAGAATAGAATAGAATAGAATAGAATAGAATAGAATAGAATAGAATATAGTAGAATAGAATAGGGAATGGGAATAGAATAGAATAGAATAGAATAGAATAGAATAGAATAGAATGCAATAGGGAAAGGTAATGGGAAAGGTAATGGGAATGGGAATGGGAAAGGGAAAAGGAAAAGAATAGAATAGAATAGAATAGATTAGAATAGAATAGAATAAGGAATGGGAATAGAATAGAATAGAATAATGGGAATGGGAATGGGAATGGGAATAGAATAGAATAAGGAGTGGGAATAGAACAGAACAGAACAGAATAGAATAGAATAGAATAGAATAGAATAGAATAGAATAGAATAGGTAATGGGAATAGAATAGAATAGAATAGAATAGAATAGAATAGAATAGAATAGAATAGAATAGAATACAATACAATACAATACAATACAATACAATACAATACAAGACAATACGGAATGGGAATGGGAATGGGCATGGGAATGGGAATGGGAAAAGAATAGAATAGAATGTAATAAGGAATGGGAATAGAATAGAATAAAATGGAATAGGGAATGGGAATGGGAATAGGAATGGGAATGGGAATTGGAATGGGAAAGGGAATAGAATAGAATAGAATAGAATAGAATAGAATAGAATAGAATAGAATAGAATAGAATAGGAGTAGAATAGAATAGAGAATGGCAAAGGTAATGGGAATGGGAAGGTAATGAGAAATGGAAAGATAATGGGAATGGGAACTGAATTCAATACAATACAATACAATACAATAGGGAAAGGGAATGGGAAAGGGAATGGGAATGGGAATGGGAATGGGAATGGTCATAGAATAGAATAGAATAGAATAGAATAGAATAGAATAGAATAGAATAGAATAGTGAATGGGAATAGAATAGAATAGAATAATGGGAATGGGAATGGGAATGGGAATAGAATAGAGTAGAATAGAATAGGGAATGGGAATAGAACAGAACAGAACAGAACAGAACAGAACAGAACAGAACAGAACAGAATAGAATAGAATAGAATAGAATAGGTAATGGGAATAGAATTGAATAGAATAGAATAGAATAGAATAGAATAGAATAGAATAGAATAGAATAGAACAGAATAGAATATAATAGAATAAGGAATGGGAATAGAATAGAATAGAATAGAATAGAATAGGGAATGGGAATGGGAAAGGGAAAGGGAAAGGGAAAGGGAAAGGGAAAGGGAAAGGGAAAGGGAAAGGGAAAGGGAAAGGGAAAGGGAAAAGGAATAGAATAGAACAGAACAGAACAAAACAGAATAGAATAGAATAGAATAGAATAGAATAGAATAGAATAGAATAGAATAATGGGAATGGGAATGGGAATGGGAATGGGAATGGGAATGGGAATAGAATAGAATAGAATAGAATGAGTAGAATAGAATAGGGAATGAGAATAGAACAGAACAGAACAGAATAGAATAGAATAGGGAATGGGAATAGAATAGAATAGAATAGAATAGAATAGAATAGAATAGAATAGAATAGAATGCAATAGGGAAAGGGAATGGGAAAGGGAATGGGAATGGGAATGGGAAAGGGAAAAGGAAAAGAATAGAATAGAATAGAATAGATTAGAATAGAATAAGGAATGGGAATAGAATAGAATAGAATAATGGGAATGGGAATGGGAATGGGAATGGGAATAGAATAGAATAAGGAATGGGAATAGAATAGAATATAATAGAATAGAATGGAATAGAATAGTGGGAATGGGAATAGAATAGAATAGAATAGAATAGGGAATGGGAATAGAACAGAACAGAATAGAATAGAATAGAATAGAATAGAATAGAATAGAATAGAATAAGGAATGGGAATAGAATAGAATAATGGGAATGGGAATGGGAATGGGAATAGAATAGAATAGAATAGAATAGAATCGAGTAGAATAGAATAGGAAAATGGGAATAGAACAGAACAGAACAGAACAGAATAGAATAGAATAGGGAATTGGAATAGAATAGAATAGAATAGAATAGAATAGAATAGAATAGAATAGAATAGAATAGAATAGAATAGAATAGAATGCAATAGGGAAAGGTAATGGGAAAGGTAATGGGAAAGGTAATGGGAATGGGAATGGGAAAGGGAAAAGGAAAAGAATAGAATAGAATAGAATAGATTAGAATAGAATAAGGAATGGGAATAGAATAGAATAGAATAATGGGAATGGGAATGGGAATGGGAATAGAATAGAATAAGGAATGGGAACAGAACAGAACAGAACAGAACAGAACAGAATAGAATAGAATAGAATAGAATAGAATAGAATAGAATAGAATAATGGGAATGGGAATGGGAATGGAAATGGGAATAGAATAGAATAGAATAGAATAGAATAGAGTAGAATAGAATAGGGAATGGGAATAGAACAGAACAGAACAGAACAGAATAGAATAGAATAGGGAATGGGAATAGAATAGAATAGAATAGAATAGAATATAGTAGAATAGAATAGGGAATGGGAATAGAATATTATAGAATATTATAGAATAGAATAGAATAGAATAGAATAGAATAGAATAGAATAGAATAGAATAGAATAGAATAGAATAGAATAGAATAGAATAGAATGCAATAGGGAAAGGGAATGGGAAAGGTAATGGGAATGGGAATGGAAAAGGGAAGGGAATAAATTGGATTGGAACTGGAACTGGAAATTGGAACAGAATAGAATAGAACACAACACAACACAACTCAACACAGCAGGACAGGACAGAACAGAACAGAACAGAAAAGGGAATGGGAATGGGAATGGGAAGGGAATGGGAATAGAACAGAACAGAACAGAATAGAATAGAATAAAATAGAATAGAATAAAATAGAATAGGGAATGGGAACGGAATAGAATAGAATAGAATAGAATAGGGAATGGGAATGGGAATGGGAAAGGGAAAGGGAAAAGGAAAGGGAAAGGGAAAGGGAATAGCATAGCATAGCATAGCATAGCATAGCATAGCATAGCATAGCATAGAATAGAATAATGGGAATGGGAATAGAATAGAATAGAATAGAATAGAATAGAATAATGGGAAAGGGAATGGGAATAGAATAGAATAGAATAGAATAGAATAGAATAGAATAGAATAGAATAGAATAGAATATAGTAGAATAGAATAGGGAATGGGAATAGAATAGAATAGAATAGAATAGAATAGAATAGAATAGAAGAGAATAGAATAGAATGCAATAGGGAAAGGTAATGGGAAAGGTAATGGGAATGGGAATGGGAAAGGGAAAAGGAAAAGAATAGAATAGAATAGAATAGATTAGAATAGAATAGAATAAGGAATGGGAATAGAATAGAATAGAATAATGGGAATGGGAATGGGAATGGGAATAGAATAGAATAAGGAATGGGAATAGAACAGAACAGAACAGAATAGAATAGAATAGAATAGAATAGAATAGAATAGAATAGAATAGAATAGAATAGGTAATGGGAATAGAATAGAATAGAATAGAATAGAATAGAATAGAATAGAATACAATACAATACAATACAATACAAGACAAGACAATACGGAATGGGAATGGGAATGGGCATGGGAATGGGAATGGGAAAAGAATAGAATAGAATGGAATAAGGAATGGGAATAGAATAGAATAAAATGGAATAGGGAATGGGAATGGGAATAGGAATGGGAATGGGAATTGGAATGGGAAAGGGAATAGAATAGAATAGAATAGAATAGAATAGAATAGAATAGAATAGAATAGAATAGAATAGAATAGGAGTAGAATAGAATAGAGAATGGCAAAGGTAATGGGAATGGGAAGGTAATGAGAAATGGAAAGATAATGGGAATGGGAACTGAATTCAATACAATACAATACAATACAATAGGGAAAGGGAATGGGAAAGGGAATGGGAATGGGAATGGGAATGGGAATGGTCATAGAATATAATAGAATAGAATAGAATAGAATAGAATAGAATAGAATAGAATAGTGAATGGGAATAGAATAGAATAGAATAATGGGAATGGGAATGGGAATGGGAATAGAATAGAGTAGAATAGAATAGGGAATGGGAATAGAACAGAACAGAACAGAACAGAACAGAACAGAACAGAATAGAATAGAATAGAATAGAATAGGTAATGGGAATAGAATTGAATAGAATAGAATAGAATAGAATAGAATAGAATAGAATAGAATAGAACAGAATAGAATATAATAGAATAAGGAATGGGAATAGAATAGAATAGAATAGAATAGGGAATGGGAATGGGAAAGGGAAAGGGAAAGGGAAAGGGAAAGGGAAAGGGAAAGGGAAAGGGAAAGGGAAAGGGAAAGGGAAAGGGAAAGGGAAAAGGAATAGAATAGAACAGAACAGAACAGAACAGAACAGAATAGAATAGAATAGAATAGAATAGAATAGAATAGAATAGAATAGAATAGAATAATGGGAATGGGAATGGGAATGGGAATGGGAATAGAATAGAATAGAATAGAATAGAATAGAATAGATTAGAATAGAATAAGGAATGGGAATAGAATAGAATAGAATAATGGGAATGGGAATGGGAATGGGAATAGAATAGAATAAGGAATGGGAATAGAATAGAATAGAATAGAATAGAATAGAATGAATAGAATAGTGGGAATGGGAATAGAATAGAATAGAATAGGGAATGGGAATAGAACAGAATAGAATAGAATAGAATAGAATAGAATAGAATAGAATAGAATAGAATAGAATAGAATAGAATAATGGGAATGGGAATGGGAATGGGAATAGAATAGAATAGAATAGAATCGAGTAGAATAGAATAGGGAATGGGAATAGAACAGAACAGAACAGAACAGAATAGAATAGAATAGGGAATGGGAATGGGAATAGAATAGAATAGAATAGAATAGAATAGAAAAGAATAGAATAGAATAGAATAGAATAGAATAGAATAGAATATAGTATAATAGAATAGGGAATGGGAATAGAATAGAATAGAATAGAATAGAATAGAATGCAATAGGGAAAGGTAATGGGAAAGGTAATGGGAATGGGAATGGGAAAGGGAAAAGGAAAAGAATAGAATAGAATAGAATAGATTAGAATAGAATAAGGAATGGGAATTGAATAGAATAGAATAATGGGAATGGGAAAGGGAATGGGAATGCGAATAGAAAAGAGTAGAATAGAATAGGGAATGGGAATAGAACAGAACAGAACAGAATAGAATAGAATAGGGAATGGGAATAGAATAGAATAGAATAGAATACAATAGAATAGAATAGAATAGAATAGAATGCAATAGGGAAAGGGAATGGGAAAGGGAATGGGAATGGGAATGGGAAAGGGAATAGAATAGAATAAGGAATGGGAATAGAATAGAATATAATATAATAGAATGGAATAGAATAGTGGGAATGGGAATAGAATAGAATAGAATAGAATAGGGAATGGGAATAGAACAGAACAGAATAGAATAGAATAGAATAGAATAGAATAGAATAGAATAGAATAAGGAATGGGAATAGAATAGAATAGAATAATGGGAATGGGAATGGGAATAGAATAGAATAAGGAATGGGAATAGAATAGAATAGAATAGAATAGAATGGAATAGAATAGTGGGAATGGGAATAGAATAGAATAGAATAGAATAGGGAATGGGAATAGAATAGAATAGAATAGAATAGAATAGAATAGAATAGAATAGAATAGAATAGAATAAGGAATGGGAATAGAATAGAATAGGGAATGGGAACAGAACAGAACAGAACAGAATAGAATAGAATAGAATAGAATAGAATAATGGGAATGGGAATGCGAATAGAATAGAATAGAATAGAATAGAATAGAATAGAATAGAATAGAATAGAATAATGGGAAAGGGAATGGGAATAGAATAGAATAGAATAGAATAGAATAGAATATAGTAGAATAGAATAGGGAATGGGAATAGAATAGAATAGAATAGAATAGAATAGAATAGAATAGAATAGAATAGAATGCAATAGGGAAAGGTAATGGGAAAGGTAATGGGAATGGGAATGGGAAAGGGAAAAGGAAAAGAATAGAATAGAATAGATTAGAATAGAATAAGGAATGGGAATAGAATAGAATAGAATAATGGGAATGGCAATGGGAATGGGAATAGAATAGAATAAGGAATGGGAATAGAACAGAATAGAATAGAATAGAATAGAATAGAATAGAATAGAATAGAATAGAATAGAATAGAATAGAATAGGTAATGGGAATAGAATAGAATAGAATAGAATAGAATAGAATAGAATAGAATACAATACAATACAATACAATACAATACAATACAATACGGAATGGGAATGGGAATGGGCATGGGAATGGGAATGGGAAAAGAATAGAATAGAATGGAATAAGGAATGGGAATAGAATAGAATAAAATGGAATAGGTAATGGGAATGGGAATAGGAATGGGAATGGGAATTGGAATGGGAAAGGGAATAGAATAAAATAGAATAGAATAGAATGGAATAGAATAGAATAGAATAGAGTAGAGTAGAATAGAATAGAGAATGGCAAAGGTAATGGGAATGGGAAGGTAATGAGAAATGGAAAGATAATGGGAATGGGAACTGAATTCAATACAATACAATACAATACAATAGGGAAAGGGAATGGGAAAGGGAATGGGAATGGGAATGGGAATGGGAATGGGAATGGTCATAGAATAGAATAGAATAGAATAGAATAGAATAGAATAGAATAGAATAGAATAGAATAGGGAATGGGAATAGAATAGAATAGAATAATGGGAATGGGAATGGGAATGGGAATAGAATAGAGTAGAATAGAATAGGGAATGGGAATAGAACAGAACAGAACAGAACAGAACAGAATAGAATAGAATAGAATAGAATAGAATAGAATAGAATAGAATAGGTAATGGGAATAGAATTGAATTGAATTGAATTGAATAGAATAGAATAGAATAGAATAGAATAGAATAGAATAGAACAGAATAGAATATAATAGAATAAGGAATGGGAATAGAATAGAATAGAATAGAATAGAATAGAATAGAATAGAATAGGGAATGGGAATGGGAAAGGGAAAGGGAAAGGGAAAGGGAAAGGGAAAGGGAAAGGGAAAGGGAAAGGGAAAGGGAAAGGGAATAGAATAGAACAGAACAGAACAGAACAGAACAGAACAGAACAGAATAGAATAGAATAGAATAGAATAGAATAGAATAGAATAGAATAATGGGAATGGGAATGGGAAAAGAATAGAATAGAATAGAATAGAATGAGTAGAATAGAATAGGGAATGAGAATAGAACAGAACAGAACAGAATAGAATAGAATAGGGAATGGGAATAGAATAGAATAGAAGAGAATAGAATAGAATAGAATAGAATAGAATAGAATGCAATAGGGAAAGGGAATGGGAAAGGGAATGGGAATGGGAATGGGAAAGGGAAAAGGAAAAGAATAGAATAGAATAGAATAGATTAGAATAGAATAAGGAATGGGAATAGAATAGAATAGAATAATGGGAATGGGAATGGGAATGGGAATAGAATAGAATAAGGAATGGGAATAGAATAGAATATAATAGAATAGAATGGAATAGAATAGTGGGAATGGGAATAGAATAGAATAGAATAGGGAATGGGAATAGAACAGAACAGAACAGAACAGAATAGAATAGAATAGAATAGAATAGAATAGAATAGAATAGAATAGAATAGAATAGAATAAGGAATGGGAATAGGATAGAATAATGGGAATGGGAATGGGAATGGGAATAGAATAGAATAGGGAATGGGAACAGAACAGAACAGAACAGAACAGAATAGAATAGAATAGAATAGAATAGAATAGAATAGAATAGAATAATGGGAATGGGAATGGGAATGGGAATAGAATAGAATAGAATAGAATAGAATCGAGTAGAATAGAATAGGGAATGGGAATAGAACAGAACAGAACAGAACAGAATAGAAAAGAATAGGGAATGGGAATAGAATATAATAGAATAGAATAGAATAGAATAGAATAGAATAGAATAGAATAGAATATCATAGAATAGAATAGGGAATGGGAATAGAATAGAATAGAATAGAATAGAATAGAATAGAATAGAATAGAATAGAATGCAATAGGGAAAGGTAATGGGAAAGGTAATGGGAATGGGAATGGGAAAGGGAAAGGGAAAAGGAAAAGAATAGAATAGAATAGAATAGATTAGAATAGAATAAGGAATGGGAATAGAATAGAATAGAATAATGGGAATGGGAATGGGAATGCGAATAGAATAGAGTAGAATAGAATAGGGAATGGGAATAGAACAGAACAGAACAGAACAGAACAGAACAGAACAGAATAGAATAGAATAGAATAGAATAGAATAGGTAATGGGAATAGAATAGAATAGAATAGAATTGAATAGAATAGAATAGAATAGAATAGAATAATGGGAAAGGGAATGGGAATAGAATAGAATAGAATAGAATAGAATAGAATAGAATAGAATAGAATAGAATAGAATATAGTAGAATAGAATAGGGAATGGGAATAGAATAGAATAGAATAGAATAGAATAGAATAGAATAGAATAGAAGAGAATAGAATAGAATGCAATAGGGAAAGGTAATGGGAAAGGTAATGGGAATGGGAATGGGAAAGGGAAAAGGAAAAGAATAGAATAGAATAGAATAGAATAGAATAGAATAGAATAGGTAATGGGAATAGAATAGAATAGAATAGAATAGAATAGAATAGAATACAATACAATACAATACAAGACAAGACAAGACAAGACAAGACAATACGGAATGGGAATGGGAATGGGCATGGGAATGGGAATGGGAAAAGAATAGAATAGAATGGAATAAGGAATGGGAATAGAATAGAATAAAATGGAATAGGGAATGGGAATGGGAATAGGAATGGGAATGGGAATGGGAATGGGAAAGGGAATAGAATAGAATAGAATAGAATAGAATAGAATAGAATAGAATAGAATAGAATAGAAGTAGAATAGAATAGAGAATGGCAAAGGTAATGGGAATGGGAAGGTAATGAGAAATGGAAAGATAATGGGAATGGGAACTGAATTCAATACAATACAATACAATACAATAGGGAAAGGGAATGGGAAAGGGAATGGGAATGGGAATGGGAATGGGAATGGTCATAGAATAGAATAGAATAGAATAGAATAGAATAGAATAGAATAGAATAGAATAGGAGTAGAATAGAATAGAGAATGGCAAAGGTAATGGGAATGGGAAGGTAATGAGAAATGGAAAGATAATGGGAATGGGAACTGAATTCAATACAATACAATACAATACAATAGGGAAAGGGAATGGGAAAGGGAATGGGAATGGGAATGGGAATGGGAATGGTCATAGAATAGAATAGAATAGAATAGAATAGAATAGAATAGAATAGAATAGAATAGAATAGAATAGAATAGTGAATGGGAATAGAATAGAATAGAATAATGGGAATGGGAATGGGAATGGGAATAGAATAGAGTAGAATAGAATAGGGAATGGGAATAGAACAGAACAGAACAGAACAGAACAGAATAGAATAGAATAGAATAGAATAGAATAGAATAGAATAGAATAATGGGAATGGGAATGGGAATGGGAATGGGAATGGGAATAGAATAGAATAGAATAGAATAGAATAGATTAGAATAGAATAAGGAATGGGAATAGAATAGAATAGAATAATGGGAATGGGAATGGGAATGGGAATAGAATAGAATAAGGAATGGGAATAGAATAGAATAGAATAGAATAGAATGAATAGAATAGTGGGAATGGGAATAGAATAGAATAGAATAGGGAATGGGAATAGAACAGAATAGAATAGAATAGAATAGAATAGAATAGAATAGAATAGAATAGAATAGAATAGAATAGAATAGAATAGAATAGAATAGAATAGAATAATGGGAATGGGAATGGGAATGGGAATAGAATAGAATAGAATAGAATCGAGTAGAATAGAATAGGGAATGGGAATAGAACAGAACAGAACAGAACAGAATAGAATAGAATAGGGAATGGGAATGGGAATAGAATAGAATAGAATAGAATAGAATAGAATAGCATAGAATAGAATAGAATAGAATAGAATAGAATATAGTATAATAGAATAGGGAATGGGAATAGAATAGAATAGAATAGAATAGAATGCAATAGGGAAAGGTAATGGGAAAGGTAATGGGAATGGGAATGGGAAAGGGAAAAGGAAAAGAATAGAATAGAATAGAATAGATTAGAATAGAATAAGGAATGGGAATTGAATAGAATAGAATAATGGGAATGGGAAAGGGAATGGGAATGCGAATAGAAAAGAGCAGAATAGAATAGGGAATGGGAATAGAATAGAATAGAATACAATAGAATAGAATAGAATAGAATAGAATAGAATGCAATAGGGAAAGGGAATGGGAAAGGGAATGGGAATGGGAATGGGAAAGGGAATAGAATAGAATAAGGAATGGGAATAGAATAGAATATAATATAATAGAATGGAATAGAATAGTGGGAATGGGAATAGAATAGAATAGAATAGAATAGGGAATGGGAATAGAACAGAACAGAATAGAATAGAATAGAATAGAATAGAATAGAATAGAATAGAATAGAATAGAATAGAATAAGGAATGGGAATAGAATAGAATAGAATAATGGGAATGGGAATGGGAATAGAATAGAATAAGGAATGGGAATAGAATAGAATAGAATAGAATAGAATGGAATAGAATAGTGGGAATGGGAATAGAATAGAATAGAATAGAATAGGGAATGGGAATAGAATAGAATAGAATAGAATATAATAGAATAGAATAGAATAAGGAATGGGAATAGAATAGAATAGGGAATGGGAACAGAACAGAATAGAATAGAATAGAATAGAATAGAATAGAATAGAATAGAATAGAATAGAATAATGGGAATGCGAATGCGAATAGAATAGAATAGAATAGAATAGAATAGAATAGAATAGAATAGAATAATGGGAAAGGGAATGGGAATAGAATAGAATAGAATAGAATAGAATAGAATATAGTAGAATAGAATAGGGAATGGGAATAGAATAGAATAGAATAGAATAGAATAGAATAGAATAGAATAGAATAGAATAGAATAGAATAGAATGCAATAGGGAAAGGTAATGGGAAAGGTAATGGGAATGGGAATGGGAAAGGGAAAAGGAAAAGAATAGAATAGAATAGATTAGAATAGAATAAGGAATGGGAATAGAATAGAATAGAATAATGGGAATGGCAATGGGAATGGGAATAGAATAGAATAAGGAATGGGAATAGAACAGAATAGAATAGAATAGAATAGAATAGAATAGAATAGAATAGGTAATGGGAATAGAATAGAATAGAATAGAATAGGGAATGGGAATAGAATAGAATAGAATAGAATAGAATATAATAGAATAGAATAGAATAAGGAATGGGAATAGAATAGAATAGGGAATGGGAACAGAACAGAATAGAATAGAATAGAATAGAATAGAATAGAATAGAATAGAATAATGGGAATGGGAATGCGAATAGAATAGAATAGAATAGAATAGAATAGAATAGAATAGAATAGAATAATGGGAAAGGGAATGGGAATAGAATAGAATAGAATAGAATAGAATAGAATAGAATATAGTAGAATAGAATAGGGAATGGGAATAGAATAGAATAGAATAGAATAGAATAGAATAGAATAGAATAGAATAGAATAGAATGCAATAGGGAAAGGTAATGGGAAAGGTAATGGGAATGGGAATGGGAAAGGGAAAAGGAAAAGAATAGAATAGAATAGATTAGAATAGAATAAGGAATGGGAATAGAATAGAATAGAATAATGGGAATGGCAATGGGAATGGGAATAGAATAGAATAAGGAATGGGAATAGAACAGAATAGAATAGAATAGAATAGAATAGAATAGAATAGAATAGAATAGGTAATGGGAATAGAATAGAATAGAATAGAATAGAATAGAATAGAATAGAATAGAATAGAATAGAATACAATACAATACAATACAATACAATACAATACAATACGGAATGGGAATGGGAATGGGCATGGGAATGGGAATGGGAAAAGAATAGAATAGAATGGAATAAGGAATGGGAATAGAATAGAATAAAATGGAATAGGTAATGGGAATGGGAATAGGAATGGGAATGGGAATTGGAATGGGAAAGGGAATAGAATAGAATAGAATAGAATAGAATGGAATAGAATAGAATAGAATAGAGTAGAGTAGAATAGAATAGAGAATGGCAAAGGTAATGGGAATGGGAAGGTAATGAGAAATGGAAAGATAATGGGAATGGGAACTGAATTCAATACAATACAATACAATACAATAGGGAAAGGGAATGGGAAAGGGAATGGGAATGGGAATGGGAATGGGAATGGGAATGGTCATAGAATAGAATAGAATAGAATAGAATAGAATAGAATAGGGAATGGGAATAGAATAGAATAGAATAATGGGAATGGGAATGGGAATGGGAATAGAATAGAGTAGAATAGAATAGGGAATGGGAATAGAACAGAACAGAACAGAACAGAACAGAATAGAATAGAATAGAATAGAATAGAATAGGTAATGGGAATAGAATAGAATAGAATTGAATAGAATAGAATAGAATAGAATAGAATAGAATAGAATAGAATAGAACAGAATAGAATATAATAGAATAAGGAATGGGAATAGAATAGAATAGAATAGAATAGAATAGAATAGAATAGAATAGGGAATGGGAATGGGAAAGGGAAAGGGAAAGGGAAAGGGAAAGGGAAAGGGAAAGGGAAAGGGAAAGGGAAAAGGAATAGAATAGAACAGAACAGAACAGAACAGAACAGAACAGAACAGAACAGAATAGAATAGAATAGAATAGAATAGAATAGAATAATGGGAATGGGAATGGGAATGGGAAAAGAATAGAATAGAATAGAATAGAATGAGTAGAATAGAATAGGGAATGAGAATAGAACAGAACAGAACAGAATAGAATAGAATAGGGAATGGGAATAGAATAGAATAGAAAAGAATAGAATAGAATAGAATAGAATAGAATGCAATAGGGAAAGGGAATGGGAAAGGGAATGGGAATGGGAATGGGAAAGGGAAAAGGAAAAGAATAGAATAGAATAGAATAGATTAGAATAGAATAAGGAATGGGAATAGAATAGAATAGAATAATGGGAATGGGAATGGGAATGGGAATAGAATAGAATAAGGAATGGGAATAGAATAGAATATAATAGAATAGAATGGAATAGAATAGTGGGAATGGGAATAGAATAGAATAGAATAGGGAATGGGAATAGAACAGAACAGAATAGAATAGAATAGAATAGAATAGAATAGAATAGAATAGAATAAGGAATGGGAATAGGATACAATAATGGGAATGGGAATGGGAATGGGAATAGAATAGAATAGGGAATGGGAACAGAACAGAACAGAACAGAACAGAATAGAATAGAATAGAATAGAATAGAATAGAATAGAATAGAATAGAATAATGGGAATGGGAATGGGAATAGAATAGAATAGAATAGAATAGAATAGAATCGAGTAGAATAGAATACGGAATGGGAATAGAACAGAACAGAACAGAACAGAACAGAATAGAAAAGAATAGGGAATGGGAATAGAATATAATAGAATATAATAGAATAGAATAGAATAGAATAGAATAGAATAGAATAGAATATCATAGAATAGAATAGGGAATGGGAATAGAATAGAATAGAATAGAATAGAATAGAATAGAATAGAATAGAATAGAATAGAATAGAATAGAATAGAATGCAATCGGGAAAGGTAATGGGAAAGGTAATGGGAATGGGAATGGGAAAGGGAAAGGGAAAAGGAAAAGAATAGAATAGAATAGAATAGATTAGAATAGAATAAGGAATGGGAATAGAATAGAATAGAATAATGGGAATGGGAATGGGAATGCGAATAGAATAGAGTAGAATAGAATAGGGAATGGGAATAGAACAGAACAGAACAGAACAGAACAGAACAGAACAGAATAGAATAGAATAGAATAGAATAGAATAGGTAATGGGAATAGAATAGAATAGAATTGAATAGAATAGAATAGAATAGAATAGAATAGAATACAATACAATACAATACAATACAATACAATACAATACAATACGGAATGGGAATGGGAATGGGCATGGGAATGGGAATGGGAAAAGAATAGAATAGAATGGAATAAGGAATGGGAATAGAATAGAATAAAATGGAATAGGGAATGGGAATGGGAATAGGAATAGGAATAGGAATGGGAATGGGAATTGGAATGGGAAAGGGAATAGAATAGAATAGAATAGAATAGAATAGAATAGAATAGAGAATGGCAAAGGTAATGGGAATGGGAAGGTAATGAGAAATGGAAAGATAATGGGAATGGGAACTGAATAGAATAGAATAGAATAGAATAGAATAGAATAGAATAGAATAGAATACAATACAATACAATACAATACAATACAATACAATACAATACAATACAATACAATAGGGAAAGGGAAAGGGAAAGGGAATGGGAATGGGAATGGGAATGGGAATGGGAATAGAATAGAATAGAATAGGGAATGGTCATAGAATAGAATAGAATAGAATAGAATAGAATAGAATAGAATAGAATAGAATAAGGAATGGGAATAGAATAGAATAGAATAATGGGAATGGGAATGGGAATGGGAATGGGAATAGAATCGAGTAGAATAGAATAGGGAATGGGAATAGAACAGAACAGAACAGAACAGAACAGAACAGAACAGAATAGAATAGAATAGAATAGAATAGAATAGGTAATGGGAATAGAATTGAATAGAATAGAATAGAATAGAATAGAATAGAACAGAATAGAATATAATAGAATAAGGAATGGGAATAGAATAGAATAGAATAGAATAGAATAGAATAGAATAGGGAATGGGAAAGGGAAAGGGAAAGGGAAAGGGAAAGGGAAAGGGAAAAGGAAAGGGAAAGGGAAAGGGAAAAGGAATAGAATAGAATAGAATAGAATAGAATAGAATAGAATAGAATAATGGGAATGGGAATGGGAATGGGAATAGAATAGAATAGGGAATGGAAATAGAATAGAATAGAATAGAATAGAATAGAATAGAATAGAATAGAATAGAATAGAATAGAATAATGGGAATGGGAATGGGAATGGGAATGGGAATGGGAATGGGAATAGAATAGAATAGAATAGAATAGAATAGAATAGAATAGAATAGAATAATGGGAATGGGAATGGGAATGGGAATGGGAATGGGAATGGGAATGGGAAAGGGAAAGGGAAAGGGAATGGGAATAGAATAGAATAGAATAGAATAGAATAGAATAGAATAGAATAATGGGAATGGGAATGGGAATGGGAATAGAATAGAATAGAATAGAATAGAATAGAATAGAATAGAATAGAATAGAATAGAATAGAATAGAATTGAATAGGAAATGGGAATAGAATAGTATACAATAGGATACAATCGAATAGGGAATGGGAATGGGAATGGGAATGCGAATGAGAATAGAATAGAATAGAATAGAATAGAATAGAATAGAATAGGGAATGGGAATTGAATTAGAATAGAATAGAATAGAATAGAATAGAATAGAAGAGAAGAGAATAGAATAGAATAGAATAGAATAATGGGAATGGGAATGGGAATGGGAATAGAATAGAATAGAATAGGGAATCGTCATAGAATAGAATAGAATAGAATAGAATAGAATAGAATAGAATAGAATAAGGAATGGGAATAGAATAGAATAGAATAATGGGAATGGGAATGGGAATGGGAATGGGAATAGAATAGAATAGAGTAGAATAGAATAGGCAATGGGAAGGGGAAAGGGAAAGGGAAAGGGAATGGGAATGGGAATAGAATAGAATAGAATAGAATAGAATAGAATAGAATAGAATAGGGAATGGAAATAGAATAGAATAGAATAGAATAGAATAGAATAGGGAATGGGAAAGGTAATGGGAATCTGAAAGGTAATGGGAAATGGAAAGGTAATGGGAATGGGAACTCAATAGAATAGAATAGAATAGAATAGAATAGAATAGAATAGAATAGAATAGAATAGAATAGAATAGAATAGAATAGAATAAGGAATGGGAAAAGAATAGAATAGAATAATGGGAATGGGAATGGGAATGGGACTGGGACTGGGAATGGGAATAGAATAGAGTAGAATAGAATAGGCAATGGGAAGGGGAAAGGGAAAGGGAAAGGGAAAGGGAAAGGGAAAGGGAAAGGGAATGGGAATGGGAATAGAATAGAATAGAATAGAATAGAATAGGGAATGGGAATAGAATAGAATAGAATAATGGGAATGGGAATGGGAATGGGAATGGGAATGGGAATGGGAATGGGAATAGAATAGAATAGAATAGAATAGAATAGAATAGAATAGAATAGAATAGAATAGAATTGGGAATGGGAATAGAACAGAACAGAACAGAACAGAACAGAACAGAATAGAATAGAATAGAATAGAATAGAATAGAATAGGGAATGGGAATGGGAATGGGAAAGGGAAAGGGAAAGGGAAAGGGAAAGGGAAAGGGAAATGGAAAAGGAATAGAATAGAATAGAATAGAATAGAATAGAATAGAATAGAATAGGGAATGGGAATAGAACAGAACACAATAGAATAGAAAAGAATAAGGAATGGGAATAGTATAGTATAGTATAGTATAGTATAGTATAGTATAGTATAGAATAGAATAGAATAGAATAGAATAGAATAGGGAATTGTCATAGAATAGAATAGAATAGAATAGAATAGAATAAAATAGGGAATGGGAATAGAATAGAATAGAATAATGGGAATGGGAATGGGAATAGGAATGGAAATGGGAATAGAATAGAGTAGAATAGAATAGGGAATGGGAATAGAACAGAACAGAACAGAACAGAAGAGAATAGAATAGAATAGAATAGAATAGAATAGAATAGAATAGGTAATGGGAATAGAATAGAATAGAATTGAATAGAATAGAATAGAATAGAATAGAATAGAATAGAATACAATACAATACAATACAATACAATACAATACAATACAATACGGAATGGGAATGGGATAGGTAATGGGAATGGGAAGGGGAATGGGAATGGGAATAGAATAGAATAGAATAGAATAGAATAGAATAGAATAGAATAGAATAGAATAGAATTGAATAGGAAATGGGAATAGAATTGTATACAATAGGATACAATCGAATAGGGAATGGGAATGGGAATGGGAATGCGAATGAGAATAGAATAGAATAGAATAGAATAGAATAGAATAGAATAGGGAATGGAAATAGAATAGAATAGAATAGAATAGAATAGAATAGGGAATGGGAAAGGTAATGGGAATCTGAAAGGTAATGGGAAATGGAAAGGTAATGGGAATGGGAACTCAATAGAATAGAATAGAATAGAATAGAATAGAATAGAATAGAATAGAATAGAATAGAATAGAATAGAATAGAATAGAATAGAATAGAATAAGGAATGGGAAAAGAATAGAATAGAATAATGGGAATGGGAATGGGAATGGGACTGGGACTGGGAATGGGAATAGAATAGAGTAGAATAGAATAGGCAATGGGAAGGGGAAAGGGAAAGGGAAAGGGAAAGGGAAAGGGAAAGGGAAAGGGAATGGGAATGGGAATAGAATAGAATAGAATAGAATAGAATAGAATAGGGAATGGGAATAGAATAGAATAGAATAATGGGAATGGGAATGGGAATGGGAATGGGAATGGGAATGGGAATAGAATAGAATAGAATAGAATAGAATAGAATAGAATAGAATAGAATAGAATTGGGAATGGGAATAGAACAGAACAGAACAGAACAGAATAGAATAGAATAGAATAGAATAGGGAATGGGAATGGGAATGGGAAAGGGAAAGGGAAAGGGAAAGGGAAAGGGAAATGGAAAAGGAATAGAATAGAATAGAATAGAATAGAATAGAATAGAATAGAATAGGGAATGGGAATAGAACAGAACACAATAGAATAGAAAAGAATAAGGAATGGGAATAGTATAGTATAGTATAGTATAGTATAGTATAGTATAGAATAGAATACAATAGAATAGAATAGAATAGAATAGAATAGGGAATTGTCATAGAATAGAATAGAATAGAATAGAATAGAATAAAATAGGGAATGGGAATAGAATAGAATAGAATAATGGGAATGGGAATGGGAATAGGAATGGAAATGGGAATAGAATAGAGTAGAATAGAATAGGGAATGGGAATAGAACAGAACAGAACAGAAGAGAATAGAATAGAATAGAATAGAATAGAATAGAATAGAATAGAATAGGTAATGGGAATAGAATAGAATAGAATTGAATAGAATAGAATAGAATAGAATAGAATAGAATAGAATAGAATAGAATACAATACAATACAATACAATACAATACAATACAATACAATACAATACGGAATGGGAATGGGATAGGTAATGGGAATGGGAAGGGGAATGGGAATGGGAATAGAATAGAATAGAATAGAATAGAATAGAATAGAATAGAATAGAATAGAATAGAATACAATACAATACAATACAATACAATACAATACAATACAATACAATACGGAATGGGAATGGGATAGGTAATGGGAAATGGAAAGGTAATGGGAATGGGAACTCAATAGAATAGAATAGAATAGAATAGAATAGAATAGAATAGAATAGAATAGAATGGAATAGAATAGAATAGAATAGAATAGAATAGAATAGAATAGAATAAGGAATGGGAAAAGAATAGAATAGAATAATGAGAATGGGAATGGGAATGGGAATGGGAATGGGAATGGGAATGGGAATGGGAATAGAATAGAATAGAGTAGAATAGAATAGGCAATGGGAAGGGGAAAGGGAAAGGGAAAGGGAAAGGGAAAGGGAAAGGGAATGGGAATAGAATAGAATAGAATAATGGGAATGGGAATGGGAATGGGAATGGGAATAGAATAGAATAGAATAGAATAGAATAGAATAGAATAGAATAGAATAGAATAGAATAGAATAGCTAATGGGAATAGAACAGAACAGAACAGAATAGAATAGAATAGAATAGAATAGAATAGAATAGAATAGAATAGAATAGGGAATGGGAATGGGAAAGGGAAAGGGAAAGGGAAAGGGAAAGGGAAAGGGAAAGGGAAAAGGAATAGAATAGAATAGAATAGAATAGAATAGAATAGAATAGAATAGGGAATGGGAATAGAACAGAACACAATAGAATAGAAAAGAATAAGGAATGGGAATAGTATAGTATAGTATAGTATAGTATAGTATAGAATAGAATACAATAGAATAGAATAGAATAGAATAGAATAGGGAATTGTCATAGAATAGAATAGAATAGAATAGAATAGAATAAAATAGGGAATGGGAATAGAATAGAATAGAATAATGGGAAGGGGAATGGGAATGGGAATGGAAATGGGAATAGAATAGAGTAGAATAGAATAGGGAATGGGAATAGAACAGAACAGAACAGAACAGAACAGAACAGAACAGAATAGAATAGAATAGAATAGAATAGAATAGGTAATGGGAATAGAATAGAATTGAATTGAATAGAATAGAATAGAATAGAATACAATACAATACAATACAATACAATACAATACAATACAATACAATACAATACAATACGGAATGGGAATGGGATAGGTAATGGGAATGGGAATGGGAATGGGAATGGGAATGCGAATGGGAAAAGAATAGAATAAAATACAATATGGAATGGGAACGGGAACGGGAATGACAGTAGAACAGAATAGAATAGAATAGAATAGAATAGAATAGGTAATGGGAATTGAATAGAATAGAATAGGTAATAGGAATTGAATAGAATAGAATAGAATAGAATAGAATAGAATAGAATAGAATAGAATAGAATAGAATAGAATACAATACAATACAATACAATACAATACAATACAATACAATACAATAAGGAATGGGAATGGGATAGGTAATGGGAATGGGAATGGGAATGGGAATGGGAATGGGAAAAGAATAGAATAAAATACAATATGGAATGGGAACGGGAACGGGAATGACAATAGAATAGAATAGAATAGAATAGAATAGAATAGAATAGAATAGAATAGAATGGAATGGAATGGAATGGAATAGAATAGAATAGAATAATGGGAATGGGAATGGGAATGGGAATAGAATAGAATAGGGAATGGGAACAGAACAGAACAGAACAGAATAGAATAGAATAGAATAGAATAGAATAGAATAGAATAGAATAGAATAGTGGGAATGGGAATGGGAATGGGAATAGAATAGAATAGAATAGAATAGAATAGAATAGAGTAGAATAGAATAGGGAATGGGAATAGAACAGAACAGAACAGAATAGAATAGAATAGGGAATGGGAATAGAATAGAATAGAATAGAATAGAAAAGAATAGGGAAAGGGAATGGGAAAGGTAATGGGAATGGGAATGGGAATGGGAAAGGGAAAAGGAAAAGAATAGAATAGAATAGAATAGAATAGAATAGAATAGAATAGAATAGAATAGAACCGAATAGAATACAATAAGGAATGGGAATAGAATACAATAGAATAGAATAGGGAATGGGAATAGAACAGAACACAATAGAATAGAAAAGAATAAGGAATGGGAATAGTATAGTATAGTATAGTATAGAATAGAATAGAATAGAATAGAATAGAATAGAATAGAATAGAATAGGGAATGGTCATAGAACAGAATAGAATAGAATAGAATAGAATAGAATAGAATAGAATAGAGAATGGCAAATGTAATGGGAATGGGAAAGGTAATGAGAAATGGAAAGATAATGGGAATGGGAACTGAATAGAATAGAATAGAATAGAATAGAATAGAATAGAATAGAATAGAATATGGAATGGGAATAGAACAGAACACAATAGAATAGAAAAGAATAAGGAATGGGAATAGTATAATATAGTATAGAATAGAATAGAGTAGAATAGGGAATTGTCATAGAATAGAATAGAATAGAATAGAATAGGGAATGGGAATAAAATAGAATAGAATAATGGGAATGGGAATGGGAATGGAAATGGGAATAGAATAGAGTAGAATAGAATAGGTAATGGGAATAGAACAGAACAGAACAGAACAGAATAGAATAGAATAGAATAGAATAGAATAGAATAGAATAGAATAGAATAGAATAGGTAATGGGAATAGAATTGAATTGAATAGAATAGAATAGAATAGAATAGAATAGAATAGAATAGAATACAATACAATACAATACAATACAATACAATACAATACAATACAATACAATACGGAATGGGAATGGGATAGGTAATGGGAATGGGAATGGGAATGGGAATGCGAATGCGAATGCGAATGGGAAAAGAATAGAATAAAATACAATATGGAATGGGAACGGGAACGGGAATGACAATAGAACAGAATAGAATAGAATAGAATAGAATAGAATAGAATAGGTAATGGGAATAGAATAGAATAGAATAGAATAGAATAGAATAGGGAATGGGAATAAAATAGAATAGAATAATGGGAATGGGAATGGGAATGGAAATGGGAATAGAATAGAGTAGAATAGAATAGGTAATGGGAATAGAACAGAACAGAACAGAATAGAATAGAATAGAATAGAATAGAATAGAATAGAATAGAATAGAATAGGTAATGGGAATAGAATTGAATTGAATAGAATAGAATAGAATAGAATAGAATAGAATAGAATAGAATACAATACAATACAATACAATACAATACAATACAATACAATACAATACGGAATGGGAATGGGATAGGTAATGGGAATGGGAATGGGAATGGGAATGCGAATGCGAATGCGAATGGGAAAAGAATAGAATAAAATACAATATGGAATGGGAACGGGAACGGGAATGACAATAGAACAGAATAGAATAGAATAGAATAGAATAGAATAGAATAGAATAGGTAATGGGAATAGAATAGAATAGAATAGAATAGAATAGAATAGAATAGAATAGAATAGAATACAATACAATACAATACAATACAATACAATACAATACAATACAATACATTACAATACAATACGGAATGGGAATGGGATAGGTAATGGGAATGGGAATGGGAATGGTAATGGGAATGGGAAAAGAATAGAATAAAATACAATATGGAATGGGAACGGGAACGGGAATGAAAATAGAATAGAATAGAATAGAATAGAATAGAATAGAATAGAATAGAATAGAATAAAATAATGGGAATGGGAATGGGAATGGGAATAGAATAGAATAGGGAATGGGAACAGAACAGAACAGAACAGAATAGAATAGAATAGAATAGAATAGAATAGAATAGAATAGAATAATGGGAATGGGAATGGGAATGGGAATGGGAATGGGAATGGGAATGGGAATAGAATAGAATAGAATAGAATAGAGTAGAATAGAATAGAATAGGGAATGGGAATAGAACAGAACAGAACAGAACAGAATAGAATAGAATAGGGAATGGGAATGGGAATAGAATAGAATAGAATAGAATAGAATAGAATAGAATAGAATAGAATAGAATAGAATAGAATAGAATAGAATATAGTAGAATAGAATAGGGAATGGGAATAGAAGAGAATAGAATAGAATAGATAGAATAGAATAGAATAGAATAGAATAGAATAGAATAGAATAGAATAGAATAGAATGCAATAGGGAAAGGGATTGGGAAAGGTAATGGGAATGGGAATGGGAAAGGGAAAAGGAAAAGAATAGAATAGAATAGAATAGAATAGAATGGAATAGAATAGAATAGAACAGAACAGAATAGAATAGAATAGAATAGAATAAGGAATGGGAATAGAATAGAATAGAATAGAATAGGGAATGGGAATAGAATAGAACAGAACAGAACAGAACAGAACAGAACAGAATAGAATAGAATAGAATAGAATAGAATAGAATAGAATAGGTAATGGGAATAGAATTGAATTGAATAGAATAGAATAGAATAGAATAGAATAGAATAGAACAGAATAGAATATAATAGAATAAGGAATGGGAATAGAATAGAATAGAATAGAATAGAATAGAATAGGGAATGGGAATGGGAAAGGGAAAGGGAAAGGGAAAGGGAAAGGGAAAGGGAAAGGGAAAGGGAAAGGGAAAGGGAAAAGGAATAGAATAGAACAGAACAGAACAGAACAGAATAGAATAGAATAGAATAGAATAGAATAGAATAATGGGAATGGGAATGGGAATGGGAATAGAATAGAATAGAATAGAATAGAATGAGTAGAATAGAATAGGGAATGAGAATAGAACAGAACAGAACAGAATAGAATAGAATAGGGAATGGGAATAGAATAGAATAGAAGAGAATAGAATAGAATAGAATAGAATAGAATGCAATAGGGAAAGGGAATGGGAAAGGGAATGGGAATGGGAATGGGAAAGGGAAAAGGAAAAGAATAGAATAGAATAGAATAGATTAGAATAGAATAAGGAATGGGAATAGAATAGAATAGAATAATGGGAATGGGAATGGGAATGGGAATAGAATAGAATAAGGAATGGGAATAGAATAGAATAGAATAGAATAGAATGGAATAGAATAGTGGGAATGGGAATAGAATAGAATAGAATAGAATAGAATAGAATAAGGAATGGGAATAGGATAGAATAATGGGAATGGGAATGGGAATGGGAATAGAATAGAATAGGGAATGGGAACAGAACAGAACAGAACAGAACAGAATAGAATAGAATAGAATAGAATAGAATAGAATAGAATAGAATAGAATAGAATAGAATAATGGGAATGGGAATGGGAATGGGAATAGAATAGAATAGAATAGAATAGAATAGAATCGAGTAGAATAGAATAGGGAATGGGAATAGAACAGAACAGAACAGAACAGAATAGAAAAGAATAGGGAATGGGAATAGAATAGAATAGAATAGAATAGAATAGAATAGAATAGAATAATGGGAATGGGAATGGGAATGGGAATAGAATATAATAGAATAGAATAGAATCGAGTAGAATAGAATAGGGAATGGAAATAGAATAGAATAGAATAGAATAGAATAGAATAGGGAATGGGAAAGGTAATGGGAATCTGAAAGGTAATGGGAAATGGAAAGGTAATGGGAATGGGAACTCAATAGAATAGAATAGAATAGAATAGAATAGAATAGAATAGAATAGAATAGAATAGAATAGAATAGAATAGAATAGAATAGAATAAGGAATGGGAAAAGAATAGAATAGAATAATGGGAATGGGAATGGGAATGGGACTGGGACTGGGAATGGGAATAGAATAGAGTAGAATAGAATAGGCAATGGGAAGGGGAAAGGGAAAGGGAAAGGGAAAGGGAAAGGGAAAGGGAAAGGGAATGGGAATGGGAATAGAATAGAATAGAATAGAATAGAATAGAATAGGGAATGGGAATAGAATAGAATAGAATAATGGGAATGGGAATGGGAATGGGAATGGGAATGGGAATGGGAATAGAATAGAATAGAATAGAATAGAATAGAATAGAATAGAATAGAATAGAATTGGGAATGGGAATAGAACAGAACAGAACAGAACAGAATAGAATAGAATAGAATAGAATAGGGAATGGGAATGGGAATGGGAAAGGGAAAGGGAAAGGGAAAGGGAAAGGGAAATGGAAAAGGAATAGAATAGAATAGAATAGAATAGAATAGAATAGAATAGAATAGGGAATGGGAATAGAACAGAACACAATAGAATAGAAAAGAATAAGGAATGGGAATAGTATAGTATAGTATAGTATAGTATAGTATAGAATAGAATACAATAGAATAGAATAGAATAGAATAGAATAGGGAATTGTCATAGAATAGAATAGAATAGAATAGAATAGAATAAAATAGGGAATGGGAATAGAATAGAATAGAATAATGGGAATGGGAATGGGAATAGGAATGGAAATGGGAATAGAATAGAGTAGAATAGAATAGGGAATGGGAATAGAACAGAACAGAACAGAAGAGAATAGAATAGAATAGAATAGAATAGAATAGAATAGAATAGAATAGGTAATGGGAATAGAATAGAATAGAATAGAATAGAATAGAATAGAATAGAATAGAATAGAATACAATACAATACAATACAATACAATACAATACAATACAATACAATACGGAATGGGAATGGGATAGGTAATGGGAATGGGAAGGGGAATGGGAATGGGAATAGAATAGAATAGAATAGAATAGAATAGAATAGAATAGAATAGAATAGAATAGAATTGAATAGGAAATGGGAATAGAATTGTATACAATAGGATACAATCGAATAGGGAATGGGAATGGGAATGGGAATGAGAATAGAATAGAATAGAATAGAATAGAATAGGGAATCGTCATAGAATAGAATAGAATAGAATAGAATAGAATAAGGAATGGGAATAGAATAGAATAGAAGAGAATAGAATAGAATAGAATAGAATAGAATGCAATAGGGAAAGGGAATGGGAAAGGGAATGGGAATGGGAATGGGAAAGGGAAAAGGAAAAGAATAGAATAGAATAGAATAGATTAGAATAGAATAAGGAATGGGAATAGAATAGAATAGAATAATGGGAATGGGAATGGGAATGGGAATAGAATAGAATAAGGAATGGGAATAGAATAGAATAGAATAGAATAGAATGGAATAGAATAGTGGGAATGGGAATAGAATAGAATAGAATAGAATAGAATAGAATAAGGAATGGGAATAGGATAGAATAATGGGAATGGGAATGGGAATGGGAATAGAATAGAATAGGGAATGGGAACAGAACAGAACAGAACAGAACAGAATAGAATAGAATAGAATAGAATAGAATAGAATAGAATAGAATAGAATAGAATAGAATAATGGGAATGGGAATGGGAATGGGAATAGAATAGAATAGAATAGAATAGAATCGAGTAGAATAGAATAGGGAATGGGAATAGAACAGAACAGAACAGAACAGAATAGAAAAGAATAGGGAATGGGAATAGAATAGAATAGAATAGAATAGAATAGAATAGAATAGAATAGAATAATGGGAATGGGAATGGGAATGGGAATAGAATATAATAGAATAGAATAGAATCGAGTAGAATAGAATAGGGAATGGGAATAGAACAGAACAGAACAGAACAGAATAGAAAAGAATAGGGAATGGGAATAGAATATAATAGAATAGAATAGAATAGGTAATGGGAATAGAATAGAATAGAATTGAATAGAATAGAATAGAATAGAATAGAATAGAATAGAATAGAATAGAATAGAATAGAATACAATACAATACAATACAATACAATACAATACGGAATGGGAATGGGAATGGGCATGGGAATGGGAATGGGAAAAGAATAGAATAGAATGGAATAAGGAATGGGAATAGAATAGAATAAAATGGAATAGGGAATGGGAATGGGAATAGGAATAGGAATGGGAATGGGAATTGGAATGGGAAAGGGAATAGAATAGAATAGAATAGAATAGAATAGAATAGAGAATGGCAAAGGTAATGGGAATGGGAAGGTAATGAGAAATGGAAAGATAATGGGAATGGGAACTGAATAGAATAGAATAGAATAGAATAGAATAGAATAGAATAGAATAGAATAGAATAGAATAGAATACAATACAATACAATACAATACAATACAATACAATACAATAGGGAAAGGGAAAGGGAAAGGGAATGGGAATGGGAATGGGAATGGGAATGGGAATGGGAATGGGAATAGAATAGAATAGAATAGGGAATGGTCATAGAATAGAATAGAATAGAATAGAATAGAATAGAATAGAATAGAATAGAATAAGGAATGGGAATAGAATAGAATAGAATAATGGGAATGGGAATGGGAATGGGAATAGAATCGAGTAGAATAGAATAGGGAATGGGAATAGAACAGAACAGAACAGAACAGAACAGAACAGAACAGAATAGAATAGAATAGAATAGAATAGAATAGGTAATGGGAATAGAATTGAATAGAATAGAATAGAATAGAATAGAACAGAATAGAATATAATAGAATAAGGAATGGGAATAGAATAGAATAGAATAGAATAGAATAGAATAGAATAGAATAGAATAGGGAATGGGAATGGGAATGGGAATGGGAAAGGGAAAGGGAAAGGGAAAGGGAAAGGGAAAGGGAAAGGGAAAGGGAAAAGGAATAGAATAGAATAGAATAGAATAGAATAGAATAGGGAATGGGAATTGAATTAGAATAGAATAGAATAGAATAGAATAGAATAGAATAGAATAGAATAGAATAGAATAGAATAGAATAGAATAATGGGAATGGGAATGGGAATGGGAATGGGAATGGGAATAGAATAGAATAGAATAGGGAATCGTCATAGAATAGAATAGAATAGAATAGAATAGAATAGAATAGAATAGAATAGAATAAGGAATGGGAATAGAATAGAATAGAATAATGGGAATGGGAATGGGAATGGGAATAGAATAGAATAGAGTAGAATAGAATAGGCAATGGGAAGGGGAAAGGGAAAGGGAAAGGGAATGGGAATGGGAATAGAATAGAATAGAATAGAATAGAATAGAATAGAATAGAATAGAATAGGGAATGGAAATAGAATAGAATAGAATAGAATAGAATAGAATAGAATAGGGAATGGGAAAGGTAATGGGAATCTGAAAGGTAATGGGAAATGGAAAGGTAATGGGAATGGGAACTCAATAGAATAGAATAGAATAGAATAGAATAGAATAGAATAGAATAGAATAAGGAATGGGAAAAGAATAGAATAGAATAATGGGAATGGGAATGGGAATGGGAATGGGACTGGGACTGGGAATAGAATAGAGTAGAATAGAATAGGCAATGGGAAGGGGAAAGGGAAAGGGAAAGGGAAAGGGAAAGGGAATGGGAATGGGAATAGAATAGAATAGAATAGAATAGAATAGAATAGAATAGGGAATGGGAATAGAATAGAATAGAATAATGGGAATGGGAATGGGAATGGGAATGGGAATGGGAATAGAATAGAATAGAATAGAATAGAATAGAATAGAATAGAATAGAATAGAATTGGGAATGGGAATAGAACAGAACAGAACAGAATAGAATAGAATAGAATAGAATAGAATAGAATAGGGAATGGGAATGGGAATGGGAAAGGGAAAGGGAAAGGGAAAGGGAAAGGGAAAGGGAAAGGGAAATGGAAAAGGAATAGAATAGAATAGAATAGAATAGAATAGAATAGAATAGGGAATGGGAATAGAACAGAACACAATAGAATAGAAAAGAATAAGGAATGGGAATAGTATAGTATAGTATAGTATAGTATAGTATAGTATAGAATAGAATACAATAGAATAGAATAGAATAGAATAGAATAGGGAATTGTCATAGAATAGAATAGAATAGAATAGAATAAAATAGGGAATGGGAATAGAATAGAATAGAATAATGGGAATGGGAATGGGAATGGGAATGGAAATGGGAATAGAATAGAGTAGAATAGAATAGGGAATGGGAATAGAACAGAACAGAACAGAACAGAACAGAACAGAATAGAATAGAATAGAATAGAATAGAATAGGTAATGGGAATAGAATAGAATAGAATTGAATAGAATAGAATAGAATAGAATAGAATAGAATAGAATACAATACAATACAATACAATACAATACAATACAATACGGAATGGGAATGGGATAGGTAATGGGAATGGGAATGGGAATGGGAATGGGAATAGAATAGAATAGAATAGAATAGAATAGAATAGAATAGAATAGAATAGAATTGAATAGGAAATGGGAATAGAATTGTATACAATAGGATACAATCGAATAGGGAATGGGAATGGGAATGGGAATGGGAATGCGAATGAGAATAGAATAGAATAGAATAGAAGCGAAGAGAAGAGAAGAGAAGAGAAGAGAAGAGAAGAGAAGAGAAGAGAAGAGAAGAGAAGAGAATAATGGGAATGGGAATGGGAATGGGAATGGGAATGGGAATGGGAATGGGAATGGGAATGGGAATGGGAATAGAATAGAATAGAATAGAATAGGGAATCGTCATAGAATAGAATAGAATAGAATAGAACAGAATAAGGAATGGGAATAGAATAGAATAGAATAATGGGAATGGGAATGGGAATAGAATAGAATAGAGTAGAATAGAATAGGCAATGGGAAGGGGAAAGGGAAAGGGAAAGGGAAAGGGAAAGGGAATGGGAATAGAATAGAATAGAATAGAATAGAATAGAATAGAATAGAATAGAATAGTATAGAATAGAATAGAATAGGGAATGGAAATAGAATAGAATAGAATAGAATAGAATAGAATAGAATAGGGAATGGGAAAGGTAATGGGAATCTGAAAGGTAATGGGAAATGGAAAGGTAATGGGAATGGGAACTCAATAGAATAGAATAGAATAGAATAGAATAGAATAGAATAGAATAGAATAGAATAGAATAGAATAGAATAGAATAAGGAATGGGAAAAGAATAGAATAGAATAATGGGAAGGGGAAAGGGAAAGGGAAAGGGAAAGGGAAAGGGAAAGGGAAAGGGAATGGGAATAGAATAGAATAGAATAATGGGAATGGGAATGGGAATGGGAATGGGAATGGGAATAGAATAGAATAGAATAGAATAGAATAGAATAGAATAGGGAATGGGAATAGAACAGAACAGAATAGAATAGAATAGAATAGAATAGAATAGAATAGAATAGAATAGAATAAGGAATGGGAATAGAATAGAATAGAATAGAATAGAATAGAATAGGGAATGGAAATGGGAAAGGGAAAGGGAAAGGGAAAGGGAAAGGGAAAGGGAAAGGGAAAGGGAAAGGGAAAAGGAATAGAATAGAATAGAATAGAATAGAATAGAATAGGGAATGGGAATAGAACAGAACACAATAGAATAGAAAAGAATAAGGAATGGGAATAGTATAGTATAGTATAGTATAGTATAGAATAGAATACAATAGAATAGAATAGAATAGAATAGGGAATTGTCATAGAATAGAATAGAATAGAATAGAATAAAATAGGGAATGGGAATAGAATAGAATAGAATAATGGGAAGGGGAATGGGAATGGGAATGGAAATGGGAATAGAATAGAGTAGAATAGAATAGGGAATGGGAATAGAACAGAACAGAACAGAACAGAACAGAACAGAACAGAATAGAATAGAATAGAATAGAATAGAATAGGTAATGGGAATAGAATAGAATTGAATAGAATAGAATAGAATAGAATAGAATAGAATAGAATAGAATACAATACAATACAATACAATACAATACAATACAATACAATACAATACGGAATGGGAATGGGATAGGTAATGGGAATGGGAATGGGAATGGGAATGGGAATGCGAATGGGAAAAGAATAGAATAAAATACAATATGGAATGGGAACGGGAACGGGAATGAAAGTAGAACAGAATAGAATAGAATAGAATAGAATAGAATAGAATAGAATAGAATAGGTAATGGGAATTGAATAGAATAGAATAGGTAATGGGAATTGAATAGAATAGAATAGAATAGAATAGAATAGAATAGAATACAATACAATACAATACAATACAATACAATACAATACAATACAATACGGAATGGGAATGGGATAGGTAATGGGAATGGGAATGGGAATGGGAAAACAATACAATAAAATACAATATGGAATGGGAACGGGAACGGGAATGACAATAGAATAGAATAGAATAGAATAGAATAGAATAGAATAGAATAGAATAGAATAGAATGGAATGGAATGGAATGGAATGGAATGGAATAGAATAGAATAGAATAATGGGAATGGGAATGGGAATGGGAATAGAATAGAATAGGGAATGGGAACAGAACAGAACAGAATAGAATAGAATAGAATAGAATAGAATAGAATAGAATAGAATAATGGGAATGGGAATGGGAATAGAATAGAATAGAATAGAATAGAGTAGAATAGAATAGGGAATGGGAATAGAACAGAACAGAACAGAATAGAATAGAATAGGGAATGGGAATAGAATAGAATAGAATAGAATAGAATAGAATAGAATAGAATAGGGAAAGGGAATGGGAAAGGTAATGGGAATGGGAATGGGAATGGGAAAGGGAAAAGGAAAAGAATAGAATAGAATAGAATAGAATAGAATAGAATAGAATAGAACCGAATAGAATAGAATAAGGAATGGGAATAGAATAGAATAGAATAGAATAGGGAATGGGAATAGAACAGAACACAATAGAATAGTAAAAGAATAAGGAATGGGAATAGTATAGTATAGTATAGTATAGTATAGTATAGTATAGAATAGAATAGAATAGAATAGAATAGAATAGAATAGAATAGAATAGGGAATGGTCATAGAACAGAATAGAATAGAATAGAATAGAATAGAATAGAATAGAATAGAATAGAGAATGGCAAATGTAATGGGAATGGGAAAGGTAATGAGAAATGGAAAGATAATGGGAATGGGAACTGAATAGAATAGAATAGAATAGAATAGAATAGAATAGAATATGGAATGGGAATAGAACAGAACACAATAGAATAGAAAAGAATAAGGAATGGGAATAGTATAATATAGTATAGAATAGAATAGAGTAGAATAGGGAATTGTCATAGAATAGAATAGAATAGAATAGAATAGGGAATGGGAATAAAATAGAATAGAATAATGGGAATGGGAATGGGAATGGAAATGGGAATAGAATAGAGTAGAATAGAATAGGTAATGGGAATAGAACAGAACAGAACAGAACAGAACAGAACAGAACAGAACAGAACAGAACAGAATAGAATAGTATAGAATAGAATAGGTAATGGGAATAGAATTGAATTGAATAGAATAGAATAGAATAGAATAGAATAGAATACAATACAATACAATACAATACAATACAATACAATACAATACAATACAATACAATACGGAATGGGAATGGGATAGGTAATGGGAATGGGAATGGGAATGGGAATGCGAATGGGAAAAGAATAGAATAAAATACAATATGGAATGGGAACGGGAACGGGAATGACAATAGAACAGAATAGAATAGAATAGAATAGAATAGAATAGAATAGAATAGAATAGAATAGGTAATGGGAATAGAATTGAATAGAATAGAATAGAATAGAATAGAATAGAATAGAATAGAATAGAATAGAATAGAATACAATACAATACAATACAATACAATACAATACAATACAATACAATACGGAATGGGAATGGGATAGGTAATGGGAATGGGAATGGGAATGGTAATGGGAATGGGAAAAGAATAGAATAAAATACAATATGGAATGGGAACGGGAACGGGAATGACAATAGAATAGAATAGAATAGAATAGAATAGAATAGAATAGAATAGAATAGAATAGAATAAAATAATGGGAATGGGAATGGGAATGGGAATAGAATAGAATAGGGAATGGGAACAGAACAGAACAGAACAGAATAGAATAGAATAGAATAGAATAGAATAGAATAATGGGAATGGGAATGGGAATGGGAATGGGAATGGGAATGGGAATAGAATAGAATAGAATAGAATAGAATAGAGTAGAATAGAATAGAATAGGGAATGGGAATAGAACAGAACAGAACAGAACAGAATAGAATAGAATAGGGAATGGGAATAGAATAGAATAGAATAGAATAGAATAGAATAGAATAGAATAGAGTAGAATAGAATAGGGAATGGGAATAGAAGAGAATAGAATAGAATAGATAGAATAGAATAGAATAGAATAGAATAGAATAGAATAGAATAGAATAGAATAGAACAGAACAGAATAGAATAGAATAGAATAGAATAAGGAATCGGAATAGAATAGAATAGAATAGAATAGAATAGAATAGGGAATGGGAATGGGAATGGGAAAGGGAAAGGGAAAGGGAAAGGGAAAGGGAAAGGGAAAGGGAAAAGGAAATGGAAAAGGAATAGAATAGAATAGAATAGAATAGATTAGGGAATGGGAATAGAACAGAACACAATAGAATAGAAAAGAATAAGGAATGGGAATAGTATAGTATAGTATAGTATAGTATAGTATAGTATAGTATAGTATAGAATAGAATAGAATAGAATAGAATAGAATAGAATAGAATAGGGAATGGGAATGGGAATGGGAATGGGAAAGGGAAAGGGAAAGGGAAAGGGAAAGGGAAATGGAAAAGGAATAGAATAGAATAGAATAGAATAGAATAGAATAGAATAGGGAATGGGAATAGAACAGAACACAATAGAATAGAAAAGAATAAGGAATGGGAATAGTATAGTATAGTATAGTATAGTATAGTATAGTATAGTATAGAATAGAATAGAATAGAATAGGGAATGGTCATAGAACAGAATAGAATAGAAGAGAATAGAATAGAATAGAATAGAATAGAGAATGGCAAAGGTAATGGGAATGGGAAAGGTAATGAGAAATGGAAAGATAATGGGAATGGGAACTGAATAGAATAGAATAGAATAGAATAGAATAGAATAGAATAGAATAGAATAGAATAGAATAGAATAGAATAGAAAAGAAAAGAATAGAATAGAATAGAATAGAATATGGAATGGGAATAGAACAGAACACAATAGAATAGAAAAGAATAAGGAATGGGAATAGTATAATATAGTATAGTATAGTATAGAATAGAATAGAATAGAATAGAATAGAATAGAATAGAATAGAATAGGGAATTGTCATAGAATAGAATAGAATAGAATAGAATAGAATAAAATAGGGAATGGGAATAGAATAGAATAGAATAATGGGAATGGGAATGGGAACGGGAATGGAAATGGGAATAGAATAGAGTAGAATAGAATAGGGAATGGGAATAGAACAGAACAGAACAGAACAGAACAGAATAGAATAGAATAGAATAGAATAGAATAGAATAGAATAGGTAATGGGAATAGAATAGAATTGAATAGAATAGAATAGAATAGAATAGAATAGAATACAATACAATACAATACAATACAATACAATACAATACAATACAATACGGAATGGGAATGGGATAGGTAATGGGAATGGGAATGGGAATGGGAATAGGAATGGGAATGCGAATGGGAAAAGAATAGAATAAAATACAATATGGAATGGGAACGGGAACGGGAATGACAATAGAACAGAACAGAATAGAATAGAATAGAATAGAATAGAATAGAATAGAATAGAATAGGTAATGGGAATAGAATTGAATTGAATTGAATAGAATAGAATAGAATAGAATAGAATAGAATAGAATAGAATAGAATAGAATACAATACAATACAATACAATACAATACAATACGGAATGGGAATGGGAATGGGAATGGGAATGGGAAAAGAATAGAATAAAATACAATATGGAATGGGAACGGGAACGGGAATGACAATAGAATAGAATAGAATAGAATAGAATAGAATAGAATAGAATAGAATAGAATAATGGGAATGGGAATGGGAATGGGAATAGAATAGAATAGGGAATAGGAACAGAACAGAACAGAATAGAATAGAATAGAATAGAATAGAATAGAATAGAATAGAATAGAATAATGGGAATGGGAATGGGAATAGAATAGAATAGAATAGAATAGAATAGAATAGAATAGAATAGAATAGAGTAGAATAGAATAGGGAATGGGAATAGAACAGAACAGAAGAGAAGAGAATAGAATAGAATAGAATAGGGAATGGGAATAGAATAGAATAGAATATAGTAGAATAGAATAGGGAATGGGAATAGAATAGAATAGAATAGAATAGAATAGTATAGAATAGAATAGAATAGAATAGAATAGAATAGAATAGAATGCAATTGGGAAAGGGAATGGGAAAGGTAATGGGAATGGGAATGGGAAAGGGAAAAGGAAAAGAATAGAATAGAATAGATTAGAATAGAATAAGGAATGGGAATAGAATAGAATAGAATAATGGGAATGGGAATGGGAATGGGAATAGAATAGAATAAGGAATGGGAATAGAATAGAATAGAATAGAATAATGGGAATGGGAATGGGAATGCGAATAGAAAAGAGTAGAATAGAATAGGGAATGGGAATAGAACAGAACAGAATAGAATAGAATAGGGAATGGGAATAGAATAGAATAGAATAGAATATAGTAGAATAGAATAGGGAATGGGAATAGAATAGAATAGAATAGAATAGAATAGAATAGAATAGAATGCAATTGGGAAAGGGAATGGGAAAGGTAATGGGAATGGGAATGGGAATGGGAATGGGAATGGGAATAGAATAGAATAGAGTAGAATAGAATAGAATAGAATAGGGAATGGGAATAGAATAGAATAGAATAATGGGAATGGGAATGGGAATGGGAATGGTAATGGGAATGGGAAAAGAATAGAATAAAATACAATATGGAATGGGAACGGGAACGGGAATGACAATAGAATAGAATAGAATAGAATAGAATAGAATAGAATAGAATAAAATAATGGGAATGGGAATGGGAATGGGAATAGAATAGAATAGGGAATGGGAACAGAACAGAACAGAACAGAACAGAATAGAATAGAATAGAATAGAATAATGGGAATGGGAATGGGAATGGGAATGGGAATGGGAATGGGAATGGGAATGGGAATAGAATAGAATAGAATAGAATAGGGAATGGGAATAGAATAGAATAGAATAGAATAGAATAGAATATAGTAGAATAGAATAGGGAATGGGAATAGAAGAGAATAGAATAGAATAGATAGAATAGAATAGAATAGAATAGAATAGAATAGAATAGAATAGAATAGAATGCAATAGGGAAAGGGATTGGGAAAGGTAATGGGAATGGGAATGGGAAAGGGAAAAGGAAAAGAATAGAATAGAATAGAATAGAATAGAATAGAATAGAATAGAATAGAATAGAATAGAATAGAACAGAACAGAATAGAATAGAATAGAATAAGGAATGGGAATAGAATAGAATAGAATAGAATAGAATAGAATAGAATAGAATAGGGAATGGGAATGGGAATGGGAAAGGGAAAGGGAAAGGGAAAGGGAAAGGGAAAAGGAAATGGAAAAGGAATAGAATAGAATAGAATAGAATAGATTAGGGAATGGGAATAGAACAGAACACAATAGAATAGAAAAGAATAAGGAATGGGAATAGTATAGTATAGTATAGTATAGTATAGTATAGTATAGTATAGTATAGTATAGTATAGTATAGAATAGAATAGAATAGAATAGAATAGAATAGAATAGAATAGGGAATGGGAATGGGAATGGGAAAGGGAAAGGGAAAGGGAAAGGGAAAGGGAAAGGGAAATGGAAAAGGAATAGAATAGAATAGAATAGAATAGAATAGAATAGGGAATGGGAATAGAACAGAACACAATAGAATAGAAAAGAATAAGGAATGGGAATAGTATAGTATAGTATAGTATAGTATAGTATAGTATAGTATAGTATAGAATAGAATAGAATAGAATAGAATAGGGAATGGTCATAGAACAGAATAGAATAGAATAGAATAGAATAGAATAGAATAGAATAGAATAGAGAATGGCAAAGGTAATGGGAATGGGAAAGGTAATGAGAAATGGAAAGATAATGGGAATGGGAACTGAATAGAATAGAATAGAATAGAATAGAATAGAATAGAATATGGAATGGGAATAGAACAGAACACAATAGAATAGAAAAGAATAAGGAATGGGAATAGTATAATATAGTATAGTATAGTATAGTATAGAATAGAATAGAATAGAATAGAATAGAATAGAATAGGGAATTGTCATAGAATAGAATAGAATAGAATAGAATAGAATAAAATAGGGAATGGGAATAGAATAGAATAGAATAATGGGAATGGGAATGGGAATGGGAATGGAAATGGGAATAGAATAGAGTAGAAAAGAATAGGGAATGGGAACAGAACAGAACAGAACAGAACAGAACAGAACAGAATAGAATAGAATAGAATACAATACAATACAATACAATACAATACAATACAATACAATACGGAATGGGAATGGGATAGGTAATGGGAATGGGAATGGGAATGGGAATGGGAATGGGAATGCGAATGGGAAAAGAATAGAATAAAATACAATATGGAATGGGAACGGGAACGGGAATGACAATAGAACAGAACAGAATAGAATAGAATAGAATAGAATAGAATAGAATAGAATAGGTAATGGGAATAGAATTGAATTGAATTGAATAGAATAGAATAGAATAGAATAGAATAGAATAGAATAGAATACAATACAATACAATACAATACAATACAATACAATACAATACGGAATGGGAATGGGAATGGGAATGGGAAAAGAATAGAATAAAATACAATATGGAATGGGAACGGGAACGGGAATGACAATAGAATAGAATAGAATAGAATAGAATAGAATAGAATAGAATAGAATAGAATAGAATAGAATAATGGGAATGGGAATGGGAATGGGAATAGAATAGAATAGGGAATGGGAACAGAACAGAACAGAACAGAATAGAATAGAATAGAATAGAATAGAATAGAATAGAATAGAATAGAATAATGGGAATGGGAATGGGAATAGAATAGAATAGAATAGAATAGAATAGAATAGAATAGAGTAGAATAGAATAGGGAATGGGAATAGAACAGAACAGAAGAGAAGAGAATAGAATAGAATAGGGAATGGGAATAGAATAGAATAGAATATAGTAGAATAGAATAGGGAATGGGAATAGAATAGAATAGAATAGAATAGTATAGAATAGAATAGTATAGAATAGAATAGAATAGAATAGAATAGAATAGAATAGAATAGAATAGAATGCAATTGGGAAAGGGAATGGGAAAGGTAATGGGAATGGGAATGGGAAAGGGAAAAGGAAAAGAATAGAATAGAATAGATTAGAATAGAATAAGGAATGGGAATAGAATAGAATAGAATAATGGGAATGGGAATGGGAATGGGAATAGAATAGAATAAGGAATGGGAATAGAATAGAATAGAATAGAATAATGGGAATGGGAATGGGAATGCGAATAGAAAAGAGTAGAATAGAATAGGGAATGGGAATAGAACAGAACAGAACAGAACAGAATAGAATAGGGAATGGGAATGGGAATAGAATAGAATAGAATAGAATAGAATAGAATAGAATAGAATGCAATTGGGAAAGGGAATGGGAAAGGTAATGGGAATGGGAATGGGAAAGGGAAAATGAAAAGAATAGAATAGAATAGAATAGATTAGAATAGAATAAGGAATGGGAATAGAATAGAATAGAATAATGGGAATGGGAATGGGAATGGGAATAGAATAGAATAAGGAATGGGAATAGAATAGAGTAGAATAGAATAGAATAGAATAATGGGAATGGGAATGGGAATGGGAATGCGAATAGAATAGAGTAGAAAAGAATAGGGAATGGGAATAGAACAGAACAGAACAGAACAGAACAGAACAGAACAGAACAGAATAGAATAGAATAGAATAGAATAGAATAGAATAGAATAGGTAATGGGAATAGAATAGAATAGAATAGAATAGAATAGAATAGAATAGAATAGAATAGAATAGAATAGAACAGAATAATGGGAATGGGAATGGGAATGGGAATGGGAATGGGAATGGGAATGGGAATGGGAATGGGAATGGGAATAGAATAGAATAGAATAGAATAGAATAGAATAGAATAGAATAGAATAGAATAATGGGAATGGGAATGGGAATGGGAATGGGAATGGGAAAGGGAAAGGGAAAGGGAAAGGGAATAGAATAGAATAGAATAGAATAGAATAGAATAGAATAGAATAGAATAGAATAATGGGAATGGGAATGGGAATGGGAATGGGAATAGATTTGAATAGAATAGAATAGAATAGAATAGAATAGAATTGAATAGGAAATGGGAATAGAATAGTATACAATAGGATACAATCGAATATTGAATGGGAATGGGAATGGGAATGAGAATAGAATAGAATAGAATAGAATAGAATAGAATAGGGAATGGGAATTGAATTAGAATAGAATAGAATAGAATAGAATAGAATAGAAGAGAATAGAATAGAATAGAATAGAATAGAATAGAATAGAATAGAATAGAATAATGGGAATGGGAATGGGAATGGGAATGGGAATGGGAATGGGAATGGGAATAGAATAGAATAGAATAGAATAGAATAGGGAATCGTCATAGAATAGAATAGAATAGAATAGAATAGAATAGAATAGAATAAGGAATGGGAATAGAATAGAATAGAATAATGGGAATGGGAATGGGAATGGGAATGGGAATGGGAATAGAATAGAATAGAGTAGAATAGAATAGGCAATGGGAAGGGGAAAGGGAAAGGGAAAGGGAAAGGGAAAGGGAAAGGGAATGGGAATGGGAATAGAATAGAATAGAATAGAATAGAATAGAATAGAATAGAATAGGGAATGGGAATAGAATAGAATAGAATAATGGGAATGGGAATGGGAATGGGAATGGGAATGGGAATAGAATAGAATAGAATAGAATAGAATAGAATAGAATAGAATAGGGAATGGGAATAGAACAGAACAGAACAGAACAGAACAGAATAGAATAGAATAGAATAGAATAGAATAGGGAATGGGAATGGGAATGGGAAAGGGAAAGGGAAAGGGAAAGGGAAAGGGAAATGGAAAAGGAATAGAATAGAATAGAATAGAATAGAATAGAATAGAATAGGGAATGGGAATAGAACAGAACAGAACACAATAGAATAGAAAAGAATAAGGAATGGGAATAGTATAGTATAGTATAGTATTGTATAGAATAGAATACAATAGAATAGAATAGAATAGAATAGGGAATTGTCATAGAATAGAATAGAATAGAATAGAATAGAATAAAATAGGGAATGGGAATAGAATAGAATAGAATAATGGGAATGGGAATGGGAATGGGAATGGAAATGGGAATAGAATAGAGTAGAATAGAATAGGGAATGGGAATAGAACAGAACAGAACAGAACAGAACAGAATAGAATAGAATAGAATAGAATAGAATAGGTAATGGGAATAGAATAGAATAGAATTGAATTGAATAGAATAGAATAGAATACAATACAATACAATACAATACAATACGGAATGGGAATGGGATAGGTAATGGGAATGGGAATGGGAATGGGAATGCGAATGGGAAAAGAATAGAATAAAATACAATATGGAATGGGAACGGGAACGGGAATGACAATAGAACAGAATAGAATAGAATAGAATAGAATAGAATAGAATAGAATAGAATAGAATAGAATAGAATAGGTAATGGGAATTGAATAGAATAGAATAGAATAGAATAGAATACAATACAATACAATACAATACAATACAATACAATACAATACAATACGGAATGGGAATGGGATAGGTAATGGGAATGGGAATGGGAATGGGAATAGAATAGAATAGGGAATGGGAACAGAACAGAACAGAATAGAATAGAATAGAATAGAATAGAGTAGAATAGAATAGGGAATGGGAATAGAACAGAACAGAACAGAACAGAATAGAATAGAATAGGGAATGGGAATAGAATAGAATAGAATAGAATAGAATAGAATAGAATAGAATAGAATAGAATAGAATAGAATAGAATAGAATATAGTAGAATAGAATAGAATAGAATAGAATGCAATAGGGAAAGGGAATGGGAAAGGTAATGGGAATGGGAATGGGAAAGGGAAAAGGAAAGGAATAGAATAGAATAGAATAGAATAGAATAGAATAGAATAGAATAGAATGCAATAGGGAAAGGGAATGGGAAAGGGAATGGGAATGGGAATGGGAATGGGAAAGGGAAAAGGAAAAGAATAGAATAGAATAGAATAGAATAGAATAGAATAGAATAGAACAGAATAGAATAGAATAGAATAAGGAATGGGAATAGAATAGAATAGAATAGAATAGAATAGTATAGAATAGAATAGAATAGAATAGGGAATGGAAATAGAATAGAATAGAATAGAATAGAATAGAATAGAATAGAATAGAATAAGGAATGGGAAAAGAATAGAATAGAATAATGGGAATGGGAATGGGAATGGGAATGGGAATGGGAATAGAATAGAATAGAGTAGAATAGAATAGGCAATGGGAAGGGGAAAGGGAAAGGGAAAGGGAAAGGGAAAGGGAAAGGGAATGGGAATGGGAATAGAATAGAATAGAATAGAATAGAATAGAATAGAATAGAATAGGGAATGGGAATAGAATAGAATAGAATAATGGGAATGGGAATGGGAATGGGAATGGGAATGGGAATAGAATAGAATAGAATAGAATAGAATAGAATAGAATAGAATAGAATAGGGAATGGGAATAGAACAGAACAGAACAGAACAGAACAGAATAGAATAGAATAGAATAGAATAGAATAGGGAATGGGAATGGGAATGGGAAAGGGAAAGGGAAAGGGAAAGGGAAAGGGAAATGGAAAAGGAATAGAATAGAATAGAATAGAATAGAATAGAATAGAATAGGGAATGGGAATAGAACAGAACAGAACACAATAGAATAGAAAAGAATAAGGAATGGGAATAGTATAGTATAGTATAGTATTGTATAGAATAGAATACAATAGAATAGAATAGAATAGAATAGGGAATTGTCATAGAATAGAATAGAATAGAATAGAATAGAATAAAATAGGGAATGGGAATAGAATAGAATAGAATAATGGGAATGGGAATGGGAATGGGAATGGAAATGGGAATAGAATAGAGTAGAATAGAATAGGGAATGGGAATAGAACAGAACAGAACAGAACAGAACAGAATAGAATAGAATAGAATAGAATAGAATAGGTAATGGGAATAGAATAGAATAGAATTGAATTGAATAGAATAGAATAGAATACAATACAATACAATACAATACAATACGGAATGGGAATGGGATAGGTAATGGGAATGGGAATGGGAATGGGAATGCGAATGGGAAAAGAATAGAATAAAATACAATATGGAATGGGAACGGGAACGGGAATGACAATAGAACAGAATAGAATAGAATAGAATAGAATAGAATAGAATAGAATAGAATAGAATAGAATAGGTAATGGGAATTGAATAGAATAGAATAGAATAGAATAGAATACAATACAATACAATACAATACAATACAATACAATACAATACAATACGGAATGGGAATGGGATAGGTAATGGGAATGGGAATGGGAATGGGAATAGAATAGAATAGGGAATGGGAACAGAACAGAACAGAATAGAATAGAATAGAATAGAATAGAGTAGAATAGAATAGGGAATGGGAATAGAACAGAACAGAACAGAACAGAATAGAATAGAATAGGGAATGGGAATAGAATAGAATAGAATAGAATAGAATAGAATAGAATAGAATAGAATAGAATAGAATAGAATATAGTAGAATAGAATAGAATAGAATAGAATGCAATAGGGAAAGGGAATGGGAAAGGTAATGGGAATGGGAATGGGAAAGGGAAAAGGAAAGGAATAGAATAGAATAGAATAGAATAGAATAGAATAGAATAGAATGCAATAGGGAAAGGGAATGGGAAAGGGAATGGGAATGGGAATGGGAATGGGAAAGGGAAAAGGAAAAGAATAGAATAGAATAGAATAGAATAGAATAGAATAGAATAGAACAGAATAGAATAGAATAGAATAAGGAATGGGAATAGAATAGAATAGAATAGAATAGGGAATGGGAATGGGAATGGGAAAGGGAAAGGGAAATGGAAAAGAAATAGAATAGAATAGAATAGAATAGAATAGAATAGAATAGGGAATGGGAATAGAACAGAACACAATAGAATAGAAAAGAATAAGGAATGGGAATAGTATAGTATAGTATAGTATAGTATAGTATAGTATAGTATAGAATAGAATAGAATAGAATAGAATAGAATAGAATAGAATAGAATAGGGAATGGTCATAGAACAGAATAGAATAGAATAGAATAGAATAGAATAGAATAGAATAGAATATGGAATGGGAATAGAACAGAACACAATAGAATAGAAAAGAATAAGGAATGGGAATAGTATAATATAGTATAGAATAGAATAGAATAGGGAATTGTCATAGAATAGAATAGAATAGAATAGAATAGAATAGAATAGAATAGAGAATGGGAATAGAATAGAATAGAATAATGGGAATGGGAATGGGAATGGGAATGGAAATGGGAATAGAATAGAGTAGAATAGAATAGGGAATGGGAATAGAACAGAACAGAACAGAACAGAACAGAACAGAATAGAATAGAATAGAATAGAATAGAATAGAATAGGTAATGGGAATAGAATTGAATTGAATAGAATAGAATAGAATAGAATAGAATAGAATAGAATAGAATAGAATAGAATAGAATAGAATACAATACAATACAATACAATACGGAATGGGAATGGGATAGGTAATGGGAATGGGAATGGGAATGGGAATGGGAATGCGAATGGGAAAAGAATAGAATAAAATACAATATGGAATGGGAACGGGAACGGGAATGACAATAGAACAGAATAGAATAGAATAGAATAGAATAGAATAGAATAGAATATGGAATGGGAATAGAACAGAACACAATAGAATAGAAAAGAATAAGGAATGGGAATAGTATAATATAGTATAGAATAGAATAGAATAGGGAATTGTCATAGAATAGAATAGAATAGAATAGAATAGAATAGAATAGAATAGGGAATGGGAATAGAATAGAATAGAATAATGGGAATGGGAATGGGAATGGGAATGGAAATGGGAATAGAATAGAGTAGAATAGAATAGGGAATGGGAATAGAACAGAACAGAACAGAACAGAACAGAACAGAATAGAATAGAATAGAATAGAATAGAATAGAATAGGTAATGGGAATAGAATTGAATTGAATAGAATAGAATAGAATAGAATAGAATAGAATACAATACAATACAATACAATACAATACAATACAATACAATACAATACGGAATGGGAATGGGATAGGTAATGGGAATGGGAATGGGAATGGGAATGGGAATGCGAATGGGAAAAGAATAGAATAAAATACAATATGGAATGGGAACGGGAACGGGAATGACAATAGAACAGAATAGAATAGAATAGAATAGAATAGAATAGAATAGAATAGAATAGGTAATGGGAATAGAATTGAATAGAATAGAATAGAATAGAATAGAATAGAATAGAATAGAATACAATACAATACAATACAATACAATACAATACATTACAATACAATACGGAATGGGAATGGGATAGGTAATGGGAATGGGAATGGGAATGGGAATGGGAATGGGAATGGGATTGGGAAAAGAATAGAATAAAATACAATATGGAATGGGAACGGGAACGGGAATGACAATAGAATAGAATAGAATAGAATAGAATAGAATAGAATAGAATAGAATAGAATAGAATTGAATAGAATAGAATATTGGGAATGGGAACAGAACAGAACAGAAGAGAATAGAATAGAATAGAATAGAATAGAATAGAATAGAATAGAATAGAATAGAATAGAATAATGGGAATGGGAATGGGAATGGGAATGGGAATAGAATAGAATAGAATAGAATAGAGTAGAATAGAATAGAATAGGGAATGGGAATAGAACAGAACAGAACAGAACAGAATAGAATAGAATAGGGAATGGGAATAGAATAGAATAGAATAGAATAGAATAGAATAGAATAGAATAGAATAGAATAGAATATAGTAGAATAGAATAGGGAATGGGAATAGAATAGAATAGAATAGAATAGAATAGAATAGAATAGAATAGAATGCAATAGGGAAAGGGAATGGGAAAGGTAATGGGAATGGGAATGGGAAAGGGAAAAGGAAAAGAATAGAATAGAATAGAATAGAATAGAATAGAATAGAATAGAACAGAACAGAATAGAATAGAATAGAATAGAATAAGGAATGGGAATAGAATAGAATAGAATAGAATAGAATAGAATAGAATAGAATAGGGTAATGGGAATAGAATTGAATAGAATAGAATAGAATAGAATAGAATAGAATAGAATAGAATACAATAGAATACAATACAATACAATACAATACAATACAATACAATACAATACAATACGGAATGGGAATGCTATAGGTAATGGGAATGGGAATGGGAATGGGAATGCGAATGCGAATGGGAAAAGAATAGAATAAAATACAATATGGAATGGGAACGGGAACGGGAATGACAATAGAACAGAATAGAATAGAATAGAATAGAATAGAATAGAATAGAATAGAATAGGTAATGGGAATAGAATTGAATTGAATTGAATTGAATTGAATTGAATAGAATAGAATAGAATAGAATAGAATAGAATAGAATAGAATAGAATAGAATAGAATACAATACAATACAATACAATACAATACAATACAATACAATACAATACAATACAATACGGAATGGGAATGGGATAGGTAATGGGAATGGGAATGGGAATGGGAATGGGAATGGGAAAAGATTAGAATAAAATACAATATGGAATGGGAACGGGAACGGGAATGACAATAGAACAGAATAGAATAGAATAGAATAGAATAGAATAGAATAGAATAGAATAGAATAGAATAGGTAATGGGAATAGAATTGAATAGAATAGAATAGAATAGAATAGAATAGAATAGAATAGAATACAATACAATACAATACAATACAATACAATACAATACAATACAATACAATACAATACATTACAATACAATACGGAATGGGAATGGGATAGGTAATGGGAATGGGAATGGGAATGGTAATGGGAATGGGAAAAGAATAGAATAAAATACAATATGGAATGGGAACGGGAACGGGAATGACAATAGAATAGAATAGAATAGAATAGAATAGAATAGAATAGAATAGAATAGAATAAAATAATGGGAATGGGAATGGGAATGGGAATAGAATAGAATAGGGAATGGGAACAGAACAGAACAGAACAGAATAGAATAGAATAGAATAGAATAGAATAGAATAGAATAATGGGAATGGGAATGGGAATGGGAATGGGAATGGGAATGGGAATAGAATAGAATAGAATAGAATAGAGTAGAATAGAATAGAATAGGGAATGGGAATAGAACAGAACAGAACAGAACAGAATAGAATAGAATAGGGAATGGGAATAGAATAGAATAGAATAGAATAGAATAGAATAGAATAGAATAGAATAGAATAGAATAGAATAGAATAGAATATAGTAGAATAGAATAGGGAATGGGAATAGAAGAGAATAGAATAGAATAGATAGAATAGAATAGAATAGAATAGAATAGAATAGAATAGAATAGAATAGAACAGAACAGAATAGAATAGAATAGAATAGAATAAGGAATGGGAATAGAATAGAATAGAATAGAATAGAATAGAATAGAATAGAATAGAATAGAGAATGGGAATGGGAATGGGAAAGGGAAAGGGAAAGGGAAAGGGAAAGGGAAAAGGAAATGGAAAAGGAATAGAATAGAATAGAATAGAATAGATTAGGGAATGGGAATAGAACAGAACACAATAGAATAGAAAAGAATAAGGAATGGGAATAGTATAGTATAGTATAGTATAGTATAGTATAGTATAGAATAGAATAGAATAGAATAGAATAGAATAGAATAGAATAGGGAATGGGAATGGGAATGGGAATGGGAAAGGGAAAGGGAAAGGGAAAGGGAAAGGGAAATGGAAAAGGAATAGAATAGAATAGAATAGAATAGAATAGAATAGAATAGGGAATGGGAATAGAACAGAACACAATAGAATAGAAAAGAATAAGGAATGGGAATAGTATAGTATAGTATAGTATAGTATAGTATAGTATAGTATAGTATAGTATAGTATAGTATAGAATAGAATAGGGAATGGTCATAGAACAGAATAGAATAGAATAGAATAGAATAGAATAGAATAGAATAGAGAATGGCAAAGGTAATGGGAATGGGAAAGGTAATGAGAAATGGAAAGATAATGGGAATGGGAACTGAATAGAATAGAATAGAATAGAATAGAATAGAATAGAATAGAATAGAATAGAATAGAATAGAATAGAATAGAATAGAATAGAATAGAATATGGAATGGGAATAGAACAGAACACAATAGAATAGAAAAGAATAAGGAATGGGAATAGTATAATATAGTATAGTATAGTATAGAATAGAATAGAATAGAATAGAATATAATAGAATAGGGAATTGTCATAGAATAGAATAGAATAGAATAGAATAGAATAGAATAAAATAGGGAATGGGAATAGAATAGAATAGAATAATGGGAATGGGAATGGGAATGGGAATGGAAATGGGAATAGAATAGAGTAGAATAGAATAGGGAATGGGAATAGAACAGAACAGAACAGAACAGAACAGAATAGAATAGAATAGAATAGAATAGAATAGAATAGAATAGAATAGAATAGAATAGAATAGAATAGGTAATGGGAATAGAATAGAATTGAATAGAATAGAATAGAATAGAATAGAATAGAATAGAATAGAATAGAATACAATACAATACAATACAATACAATACAATACAATACAATACAATACGGAATGGGAATGGGATAGGTAATGGGAATGGGAATGGGAATGGGAATAGGAATGGGAATGCGAATGGGAAAAGAATAGAATAAAATACAATATGGAATGGGAACGGGAACGGGAATGACAATAGAACAGAACAGAACAGAATAGAATAGAATAGAATAGAATAGAATAGAATAGGTAATGGGAATAGAATTGAATAGAATAGAATAGAATAGAATAGAATAGAATAGAATAGAATAGAATAGAATACAATACAATACAATACAATACAATACAATACAATACAATACAATACAATACGGAATGGGAATGGGAATGGGAATGGGAATGGGAATGGGAAAAGAATAGAATAAAATACAATATGGAATGGGAACGGGAACGGGAATGACAATAGAATAGAATAGAATAGAATAGAATAGAATAGAATAGAATAGAATAGAATAATGGGAATGGGAATGGGAATGGGAATAGAATAGAATAGGGAATGGGAACAGAACAGAACAGAATAGAATAGAATAGAATAGAATAGAATAGAATAGAATAGAATAGAATAATGGGAATGGGAATGGGAATAGAATAGAATAGAATAGAATAGAATAGAATAGAATAGAATAGAATAGAATAGAGTAGAATAGAATAGGGAATGGGAATAGAACAGAACAGAAGAGAAGAGAATAGAATAGAATAGGGAATGGGAATAGAATAGAATAGAATATAGTAGAATAGAATAGGGAATGGGAATAGAATAGAATAGAATAGAATAGAATAGTATAGAATAGAATAGAATAGAATAGAATAGAATAGAATAGAATAGAATGCAATTGGGAAAGGGAATGGGAAAGGTAATGGGAATGGGAATGGGAAAGGGAAAAGGAAAAGAATAGAATAGAATAGATTAGAATAGAATAAGGAATGGGAATAGAATAGAATAGAATAATGGGAATGGGAATGGGAATGGGAATAGAATAGAATAAGGAATGGGAATAGAATAGAATAGAATAATGGGAATGGGAATGGGAATGCGAATAGAAAAGAGTAGAATAGAATAGGGAATGGGAATAGAACAGAACAGAATAGAATAGAATAGGGAATGGGAATAGAATAGAATAGAATAGAATAGAATAGAATAGAATAGAATAGAATAGAATAGAATGCAATTGGGAAAGGGAATGGGAAAGGTAATGGGAATGGGAATGGGAATGGGAATGGGAATGGGAATAGAATAGAATAGAGTAGAATAGAATAGAATAGAATAGGGAATGGGAATAGAATAGAATAGAATAATGGGAATGGGAATGGGAATGGGAATGGGAATGGGAATGGGAAAAGAATAGAATAAAATACAATATGGAATGGGAACGGGAACGGGAATGACAATAGAATAGAATAGAATAGAATAGAATAGAATAGAATAGAATAGAATAGAATAGATTAGGGAATGGGAATAGAACAGAACACAATAGAATAGAAAAGAATAAGGAATGGGAATAGTATAGTATAGTATAGTATAGTATAGTATAGTATAGTATAGTATAGTATAGAATAGAATAGAATAGAATAGAATAGAATAGAATAGAATAGAATAGGGAATGGGAATGGGAATGGGAAAGGGAAAGGGAAAGGGAAAGGGAAAGGGAAAGGGAAATGGAAAAGGAATAGAATAGAATAGAATAGAATAGAATAGAATAGAATAGAATAGGGAATGGGAATAGAACAGAACACAATAGAATAGAAAAGAATAAGGAATGGGAATAGTATAGTATAGTATAGTATAGTATAGTATAGTATAGTATAGTATAGAATAGAATAGAATAGAATAGGGAATGGTCATAGAACAGAATAGAATAGAATAGAATAGAATAGAATAGAATAGAATAGAGAATGGCAAAGGTAATGGGAATGGGAAAGGTAATGAGAAATGGAAAGATAATGGGAATGGGAACTGAATAGAATAGAATAGAATAGAATAGAATAGAATAGAATAGAATAGAATAGAATATGGAATGGGAATAGAACAGAACACAATAGAATAGAAAAGAATAAGGAATGGGAATAGTATAATATAGTATAGTATAGTATAGAATAGAATAGAATAGAATAGAATAGAATAGAATAGGGAATTGTCATAGAATAGAATAGAATAGAATAGAATAGAATAAAATAGGGAATGGGAATAGAATAGAATAGAATAATGGGAATTGGAATGGGAATGGGAATGGAAATGGGAATAGAATAGAGTAGAAAAGAATAGGGAATGGGAATAGAACAGAACAGAACAGAACAGAACAGAACAGAATAGAATAGAATAGAATAGAATAGAATAGAATAGAATAGGTAATGGGAATAGAATTGAATAGAATAGAATAGAATAGAATAGAATAGAATAGAATAGAATACAATACAATACAATACAATACAATACAATACAATACAATACAATACGGAATGGGAATGGGATAGGTAATGGGAATGGGAATGGGAATGGGAATGGGAATGGGAATGGGAATGCGAATGGGAAAAGAATAGAATAAAATACAATATGGAATGGGAACGGGAACGGGAATGACAATAGAACAGAACAGAATAGAATAGAATAGAATAGAATAGAATAGAATAGGTAATGGGAATAGAATTGAATTGAATTGAATAGAATAGAATAGAATAGAATAGAATAGAATAGAATAGAATAGAATAGAATAGAATACAATACAATACAATACAATACAATACAATACAATACAATACAATACAATACGGAATGGGAATGGGAATGGGAATGGGAATGGGAAAAGAATAGAATAAAATACAATATGGAATGGGAACGGGAACGGGAATGACAATAGAATAGAATAGAATAGAATAGAATAGAATAGAATAGAATAGAATAGAATAGAATAGAATAGGGAATGGGAATAGAATAGAATAGAAAAGAATAGAATAGAATAGAATAGAATAGAATGCAATAGGGAAAGGGAATGGGAAAGGGAATGGGAATGGGAAAAGAATAGAATAAAATACAATATGGAATGGGAACGGGAACGGGAATGACAATAGAACAGAACAGAACAGAACAGAACAGAATAGAATAGAATAGAATAGAATAGAATAGGTAATGGGAATAGAATAGAATAGAATTGAATAGAATAGAATAGAATAGAATAGAATAGAATAGAATAGAATAGAACAGAATAGAATATAATAGAATAAGGAATGGGAATAGAATAGAATAGAATAGAATAGAATAGAATAGAATAGAATAGAATAGGGAATGGGAATGGGAAAGGGAAAGGGAAAGGGAAAGGGAAAGGGAAAGGGAAAGGGAAAGGGAAAAGGAATAGAATAGAACAGAACAGAACAGAACAGAACAGAACAGAACAGAACAGAATAGAATAGAATAGAATAGAATAGAATAGAATAATGGGAATGGGAATGGGAATGGGAAAAGAATAGAATAGAATAGAATAGAATGAGTAGAATAGAATAGGGAATGAGAATAGAACAGAACAGAACAGAATAGAATAGAATAGGGAATGGGAATAGAATAGAATAGAAAAGAATAGAATAGAATAGAATAGAATAGAATGCAATAGGGAAAGGGAATGGGAAAGGGAATGGGAATGGGAATGGGAAAGGGAAAAGGAAAAGAATAGAATAGAATAGAATAGATTAGAATAGAATAAGGAATGGGAATAGAATAGAATAGAATAATGGGAATGGGAATGGGAATGGGAATAGAATAGAATAAGGAATGGGAATAGAATAGAATATAATAGAATAGAATGGAATAGAATAGTGGGAATGGGAATAGAATAGAATAGAATAGGGAATGGGAATAGAACAGAACAGAATAGAATAGAATAGAATAGAATAGAATAGAATAGAATAGAATAGAATAAGGAATGGGAATAGGATAGAATAATGGGAATGGGAATGGGAATGGGAATAGAATAGAATAGGGAATGGGAACAGAACAGAACAGAACAGAATAGAATAGAATAGAATAGAATAGAATAGAATAGAATAGAATAGAATAATGGGAATGGGAATGGGAATAGAATAGAATAGAATAGAATAGAATAGAATCGAGTAGAATAGAATACGGAATGGGAATAGAACAGAACAGAACAGGACAGAACAGAATAGAAAAGAATAGGGAATGGGAATAGAATATAATAGAATATAATAGAATAGAATAGAATAGAATAGAATAGAATAGAATAGAATATCATAGAATAGAATAGGGAATGGGAATAGAATAGAATAGAATAGAATAGAATAGAATAGAATAGAATAGAATAGAATAGAATAGAATAGAATAGAATGCAATCGGGAAAGGTAATGGGAAAGGTAATGGGAATGGGAATGGGAAAGGGAAAGGGAAAAGGAAAAGAATAGAATAGAATAGAATAGATTAGAATAGAATAAGGAATGGGAATAGAATAGAATAGAATAATGGGAATGGGAATGGGAATGCGAATAGAATAGAGTAGAATAGAATAGGGAATGGGAATAGAACAGAACAGAACAGAACAGAACAGAACAGAACAGAATAGAATAGAATAGAATAGAATAGAATAGGTAATGGGAATAGAATAGAATAGAATTGAATAGAATAGAATAGAATAGAATAGAATAGAATACAATACAATACAATACAATACAATACAATACAATACAATACGGAATGGGAATGGGAATGGGCATGGGAATGGGAATGGGAAAAGAATAGAATAGAATGGAATAAGGAATGGGAATAGAATAGAATAAAATGGAATAGGGAATGGGAATGGGAATAGGAATAGGAATAGGAATGGGAATGGGAATTGGAATGGGAAAGGGAATAGAATAGAATAGAATAGAATAGAATAGAATAGAGAATGGCAAAGGTAATGGGAATGGGAAGGTAATGAGAAATGGAAAGATAATGGGAATGGGAACTGAATAGAATAGAATAGAATAGAATAGAATAGAATAGAATAGAATAGAATAGAATAGAATAGAATAGAATAGAATACAATACAATACAATACAATACAATACAATACAATACAATACAATAGGGAAAGGGAAAGGGAAAGGGAATGGGAATGGGAATGGGAATGGGAATGGGAATAGAATAGAATAGAATAGGGAATGGTCATAGAATAGAATAGAATAGAATAGAATAGAATAGAATAGAATAGAATAGAATAAGGAATGGGAATAGAATAGAATAGAATAATGGGAATGGGAATGGGAATGGGAATGGGAATAGAATCGAGTAGAATAGAATAGGGAATGGGAATAGAACAGAACAGAACAGAACAGAACAGAACAGAACAGAATAGAATAGAATAGAATAGAATAGAATAGGTAATGGGAATAGAATTGAATAGAATAGAATAGAATAGAATAGAATAGAACAGAATAGAATATAATAGAATAAGGAATGGGAATAGAATAGAATAGAATAGAATAGAATAGAATAGAATAGGGAATGGGAAAGGGAAAGGGAAAGGGAAAGGGAAAGGGAAAGGGAAAAGGAAAGGGAAAGGGAAAGGGAAAAGGAATAGAATAGAATAGAATAGAATAGAATAGAATAGAATAGAATAATGGGAATGGGAATGGGAATGGGAATAGAATAGAATAGGGAATGGAAATAGAATAGAATAGAATAGAATAGAATAGAATAGAATAGAATAGAATAGAATAGAATAGAATAATGGGAATGGGAATGGGAATGGGAATGGGAATGGGAATGGGAATAGAATAGAATAGAATAGAATAGAATAGAATAGAATAGAATAGAATAATGGGAATGGGAATGGGAATGGGAATGGGAATGGGAATGGGAATGGGAAAGGGAAAGGGAAAGGGAATGGGAATAGAATAGAATAGAATAGAATAGAATAGAATAGAATAGAATAATGGGAATGGGAATGGGAATGGGAATAGAATAGAATAGAATAGAATAGAATAGAATAGAATAGAATAGAATAGAATAGAATAGAATAGAATAGAATTGAATAGGAAATGGGAATAGAATAGTATACAATAGGATACAATCGAATAGGGAATGGGAATGGGAATGGGAATGCGAATGAGAATAGAATAGAATAGAATAGAATAGAATAGAATAGAATAGGGAATGGGAATTGAATTAGAATAGAATAGAATAGAATAGAATAGAATAGAAGAGAAGAGAATAGAATAGAATAGAATAGAATAATGGGAATGGGAATGGGAATGGGAATAGAATAGAATAGAATAGGGAATCGTCATAGAATAGAATAGAATAGAATAGAATAGAATAGAATAAGGAATGGGAATAGAATAGAATAGAATAATGGGAATGGGAATGGGAATGGGAATGGGAATAGAATAGAATAGAGTAGAATAGAATAGGCAATGGGAAGGGGAAAGGGAAAGGGAAAGGGAATGGGAATGGGAATAGAATAGAATAGAATAGAATAGAATAGAATAGAATAGAATAGAATAGGGAATGGAAATAGAATAGAATAGAATAGAATAGAATAGAATAGGGAATGGGAAAGGTAATGGGAATCTGAAAGGTAATGGGAAATGGAAAGGTAATGGGAATGGGAACTCAATAGAATAGAATAGAATAGAATAGAATAGAATAGAATAGAATAGAATAGAATAGAATAGAATAGAATAGAATAGAATAAGGAATGGGAAAAGAATAGAATAGAATAATGGGAATGGGAATGGGAATGGGACTGGGACTGGGAATGGGAATAGAATAGAGTAGAATAGAATAGGCAATGGGAAGGGGAAAGGGAAAGGGAAAGGGAAAGGGAAAGGGAAAGGGAAAGGGAATGGGAATGGGAATAGAATAGAATAGAATAGAATAGAATAGGGAATGGGAATAGAATAGAATAGAATAATGGGAATGGGAATGGGAATGGGAATGGGAATGGGAATGGGAATGGGAATAGAATAGAATAGAATAGAATAGAATAGAATAGAATAGAATAGAATAGAATAGAATTGGGAATGGGAATAGAACAGAACAGAACAGAACAGAACAGAACAGAACAGAATAGAATAGAATAGAATAGAATAGAATAGAATAGGGAATGGGAATGGGAATGGGAAAGGGAAAGGGAAAGGGAAAGGGAAAGGGAAAGGGAAATGGAAAAGGAATAGAATAGAATAGAATAGAATAGAATAGAATAGAATAGAATAGGGAATGGGAATAGAACAGAACACAATAGAATAGAAAAGAATAAGGAATGGGAATAGTATAGTATAGTATAGTATAGTATAGTATAGTATAGTATAGAATAGAATAGAATAGAATAGAATAGAATAGGGAATTGTCATAGAATAGAATAGAATAGAATAGAATAGAATAAAATAGGGAATGGGAATAGAATAGAATAGAATAATGGGAATGGGAATGGGAATAGGAATGGAAATGGGAATAGAATAGAGTAGAATAGAATAGGGAATGGGAATAGAACAGAACAGAACAGAACAGAACAGAAGAGAATAGAATAGAATAGAATAGAATAGAATAGAATAGGTAATGGGAATAGAATAGAATAGAATTGAATAGAATAGAATAGAATAGAATAGAATAGAATACAATACAATACAATACAATACAATACAATACAATACAATACGGAATGGGAATGGGATAGGTAATGGGAATGGGAAGGGGAATGGGAATGGGAATAGAATAGAATAGAATAGAATAGAATAGAATAGAATAGAATAGAATAGAATAGAATTGAATAGGAAATGGGAATAGAATTGTATACAATAGGATACAATCGAATAGGGAATGGGAATGGGAATGGGAATGCGAATGAGAATAGAATAGAATAGAATAGAATAGAATAGAATAGAATAGAATAGAATAGGGAATGGAAATAGAATAGAATAGAATAGAATAGAATAGAATAGGGAATGGGAAAGGTAATGGGAATCTGAAAGGTAATGGGAAATGGAAAGGTAATGGGAATGGGAACTCAATAGAATAGAATAGAATAGAATAGAATAGAATAGAATAGAATAGAATAGAATAGAATAGAATAGAATAGAATAAGGAATGGGAAAAGAATAGAATAGAATAATGGGAATGGGAATGGGAATGGGACTGGGACTGGGAATGGGAATAGAATAGAGTAGAATAGAATAGGCAATGGGAAGGGGAAAGGGAAAGGGAAAGGGAAAGGGAAAGGGAAAGGGAAAGGGAAAGGGAATGGGAATGGGAATAGAATAGAATAGAATAGAATAGAATAGAATAGGGAATGGGAATAGAATAGAATAGAATAATGGGAATGGGAATGGGAATGGGAATGGGAATGGGAATGGGAATAGAATAGAATAGAATAGAATAGAATAGAATAGAATAGAATAGAATAGAATAGAATTGGGAATGGGAATAGAACAGAACAGAACAGAACAGAATAGAATAGAATAGAATAGAATAGGGAATGGGAATGGGAATGGGAAAGGGAAAGGGAAAGGGAAAGGGAAAGGGAAATGGAAAAGGAATAGAATAGAATAGAATAGAATAGAATAGAATAGAATAGAATAGGGAATGGGAATAGAACAGAACACAATAGAATAGAAAAGAATAAGGAATGGGAATAGTATAGTATAGTATAGTATAGTATAGTATAGAATAGAATACAATAGAATAGAATAGAATAGAATAGAATAGGGAATTGTCATAGAATAGAATAGAATAGAATAGAATAGAATAAAATAGGGAATGGGAATAGAATAGAATAGAATAATGGGAATGGGAATGGGAATAGGAATGGAAATGGGAATAGAATAGAGTAGAATAGAATAGGGAATGGGAATAGAACAGAACAGAACAGAAGAGAATAGAATAGAATAGAATAGAATAGAATAGAATAGAATAGAATAGGTAATGGGAATAGAATAGAATAGAATTGAATAGAATAGAATAGAATAGAATAGAATAGAATAGAATAGAATAGAATACAATACAATACAATACAATACAATACAATACAATACAATACAATACGGAATGGGAATGGGATAGGTAATGGGAATGGGAAGGGGAATGGGAATGGGAATAGAATAGAATAGAATAGAATAGAATAGAATAGAATAGAATAGAATAGAATAGAATTGAATAGGAAATGGGAATAGAATTGTATACAATAGGATACAATCGAATAGGGAATGGGAATGGGAATGGGAATGAGAATAGAATAGAATAGAATAGAATAGAATAGGGAATCGTCATAGAATAGAATAGAATAGAATAGAATAGAATAAGGAATGGGAATAGAATAGAATAGAATAATGGGAATGGGAATGGGAATAGAATAGAATAGAGTAGAATAGAATAGGCAATGGGAAGGGGAAAGGGAAAGGGAAAGGGAAAGGGAATGGGAATAGAATAGAATAGAATAGAATAGAATAGAATAGAATAGAATAGAATAGAATAGAATAGAATAGTATAGAATAGAATAGAATAGGGAATGGAAATAGAATAGAATAGAATAGAATAGAATAGAATAGGGAATGGGAAAGGTAATGGGAATCTGAAAGGTAATGGGAAATGGAAAGGTAATGGGAATGGGAACTCAATAGAATAGAATAGAATAGAATAGAATAGAATAGAATAGAATAGAATAGAATAGAATAGAATAGAATAGAATGGAATAGAATAGAATAGAATAGAATAGAATAGAATAGAATAGAATAAGGAATGGGAAAAGAATAGAATAGAATAATGAGAATGGGAATGGGAATGGGAATGGGAATGGGAATGGGAATGGGAATGGGAATAGAATAGAATAGAGTAGAATAGAATAGGCAATGGGAAGGGGAAAGGGAAAGGGAAAGGGAAAGGGAAAGGGAAAGGGAATGGGAATAGAATAGAATAGAATAATGGGAATGGGAATGGGAATGGGAATGGGAATAGAATAGAATAGAATAGAATAGAATAGAATAGAATAGAATAGAATAGAATAGAATAGCTAATGGGAATAGAACAGAGCAGAACAGAATAGAATAGAATAGAATAGAATAGAATAGAATAGAATAGAATAGGGAATGGGAATGGGAAAGGGAAAGGGAAAGGGAAAGGGAAAGGGAAAGGGAAAGGGAAAAGGAATAGAATAGAATAGAATAGAATAGAATAGAATAGAATAGAATAGGGAATGGGAATAGAACAGAACACAATAGAATAGAAAAGAATAAGGAATGGGAATAGTATAGTATAGTATAGTATAGTATAGTATAGAATAGAATACAATAGAATAGAATAGAATAGAATAGAATAGGGAATTGTCATAGAATAGAATAGAATAGAATAGAATAGAATAAAATAGGGAATGGGAATAGAATAGAATAGAATAATGGGAAGGGGAATGGGAATGGGAATGGAAATGGGAATAGAATAGAGTAGAATAGAATAGGGAATGGGAATAGAACAGAACAGAACAGAACAGAACAGAACAGAACAGAATAGAATAGAATAGAATAGAATAGAATAGGTAATGGGAATAGAATAGAATTGAATTGAATAGAATAGAATAGAATAGAATACAATACAATACAATACAATACAATACAATACAATACAATACAATACAATACAATACGGAATGGGAATGGGATAGGTAATGGGAATGGGAATGGGAATGGGAATGGGAATGCGAATGGGAAAAGAATAGAATAAAATACAATATGGAATGGGAACGGGAACGGGAATGACAGTAGAACAGAATAGAATAGAATAGAATAGAATAGAATAGAATAGAATAGGTAATGGGAATTGAATAGAATAGAATAGGTAATAGGAATTGAATAGAATAGAATAGAATAGAATAGAATAGAATAGAATAGAATAGAATAGAATAGAATAGAATACAATACAATACAATACAATACAATACAATACAATACAATACAATACAATAAGGAATGGGAATGGGATAGGTAATGGGAATGGGAATGGGAATGGGAATGGGAATGGGAAAAGAATAGAATAAAATACAATATGGAATGGGAACGGGAACGGGAATGACAATAGAATAGAATAGAATAGAATAGAATAGAATAGAATAGAATAGAATGGAATGGAATGGAATGGAATAGAATAGAATAGAATAATGGGAATGGGAATGGGAATGGGAATAGAATAGAATAGGGAATGGGAACAGAACAGAACAGAACAGAATAGAATAGAATAGAATAGAATAGAATAGAATAGAATAGAATAGTGGGAATGGGAATGGGAATGGGAATAGAATAGAATAGAATAGAATAGAATAGAATAGAGTAGAATAGAATAGGGAATGGGAATAGAACAGAACAGAACAGAATAGAATAGAATAGGGAATGGGAATAGAATAGAATAGAATAGAATAGAAAAGAATAGGGAAAGGGAATGGGAAAGGTAATGGGAATGGGAATGGGAATGGGAAAGGGAAAAGGAAAAGAATAGAATAGAATAGAATAGAATAGAATAGAATAGAATAGAATAGAATAGAATAGAACCGAATAGAATACAATAAGGAATGGGAATAGAATACAATAGAATAGAATAGGGAATGGGAATAGAACAGAACACAATAGAATAGAAAAGAATAAGGAATGGGAATAGTATAGTATAGTATAGTATAGAATAGAATAGAATAGAATAGAATAGAATAGAATAGAATAGAATAGGGAATGGTCATAGAACAGAATAGAATAGAATAGAATAGAATAGAATAGAATAGAATAGAATAGAGAATGGCAAATGTAATGGGAATGGGAAAGGTAATGAGAAATGGAAAGATAATGGGAATGGGAACTGAATAGAATAGAATAGAATAGAATAGAATAGAATAGAATAGAATAGAATAGAATATGGAATGGGAATAGAACAGAACACAATAGAATAGAAAAGAATAAGGAATGGGAATAGTATAATATAGTATAGAATAGAATAGAGTAGAATAGGGAATTGTCATAGAATAGAATAGAATAGAATAGAATAGGGAATGGGAATAAAATAGAATAGAATAATGGGAATGGGAATGGGAATGGAAATGGGAATAGAATAGAGTAGAATAGAATAGGTAATGGGAATAGAACAGAACAGAACAGAACAGAATAGAATAGAATAGAATAGAATAGAATAGAATAGAATAGAATAGAATAGAATAGGTAATGGGAATAGAATTGAATTGAATAGAATAGAATAGAATAGAATAGAATAGAATAGAATAGAATAGAATACAATACAATACAATACAATACAATACAATACAATACAATACAATACGGAATGGGAATGGGATAGGTAATGGGAATGGGAATGGGAATGGGAATGCGAATGCGAATGCGAATGGGAAAAGAATAGAATAAAATACAATATGGAATGGGAACGGGAACGGGAATGACAATAGAACAGAATAGAATAGAATAGAATAGAATAGAATAGAATAGGTAATGGGAATAGAATAGAATAGAATAGAATAGAATAGAATAGGGAATGGGAATAAAATAGAATAGAATAATGGGAATGGGAATGGGAATGGAAATGGGAATAGAATAGAGTAGAATAGAATAGGTAATGGGAATAGAACAGAACAGAACAGAATAGAATAGAATAGAATAGAATAGAATAGAATAGAATAGAATAGGTAATGGGAATAGAATTGAATTGAATAGAATAGAATAGAATAGAATAGAATAGAATAGAATAGAATACAATACAATACAATACAATACAATACAATACAATACAATACAATACGGAATGGGAATGGGATAGGTAATGGGAATGGGAATGGGAATGGGAATGCGAATGCGAATGCGAATGGGAAAAGAATAGAATAAAATACAATATGGAATGGGAACGGGAACGGGAATGACAATAGAACAGAATAGAATAGAATAGAATAGAATAGAATAGAATAGAATAGGTAATGGGAATAGAATAGAATAGAATAGAATAGAATAGAATAGAATAGAATAGAATAGAATACAATACAATACAATACAATACAATACAATACAATACAATACAATACATTACAATACAATACGGAATGGGAATGGGATAGGTAATGGGAATGGGAATGGGAATGGTAATGGGAATGGGAAAAGAATAGAATAAAATACAATATGGAATGGGAACGGGAACGGGAATGAAAATAGAATAGAATAGAATAGAATAGAATAGAATAGAATAGAATAGAATAGAATAGAATAGAATAAAATAATGGGAATGGGAATGGGAATGGGAATAGAATAGAATAGGGAATGGGAACAGAACAGAACAGAATAGAATAGAATAGAATAGAATAGAATAGAATAGAATAGAATAGAATAATGGGAATGGGAATGGGAATGGGAATGGGAATGGGAATGGGAATGGGAATAGAATAGAATAGAATAGAATAGAGTAGAATAGAATAGAATAGGGAATGGGAATAGAACAGAACAGAACAGAACAGAATAGAATAGAATAGGGAATGGGAATGGGAATAGAATAGAATAGAATAGAATAGAATAGAATAGAATAGAATAGAATAGAATATAGTAGAATAGAATAGGGAATGGGAATAGAAGAGAATAGAATAGAATAGATAGAATAGAATAGAATAGAATAGAATAGAATAGAATAGAATAGAATAGAATAGAATGCAATAGGGAAAGGGATTGGGAAAGGTAATGGGAATGGGAATGGGAAAGGGAAAAGGAAAAGAATAGAATAGAATAGAATAGAATAGAATGGAATAGAATAGAATAGAACAGAACAGAATAGAATAGAATAGAATAGAATAAGGAATGGGAATAGAATAGAATAGAATAGAATAGGGAATGGGAATAGAATAGAACAGAACAGAACAGAACAGAACAGAACAGAATAGAATAGAATAGAATAGAATAGAATAGAATAGAATAGGTAATGGGAATAGAATTGAATTGAATAGAATAGAATAGAATAGAATAGAATAGAATAGAACAGAATAGAATATAATAGAATAAGGAATGGGAATAGAATAGAATAGAATAGAATAGAATAGAATAGGGAATGGGAATGGGAAAGGGAAAGGGAAAGGGAAAGGGAAAGGGAAAGGGAAAGGGAAAGGGAAAGGGAAAGGGAAAAGGAATAGAATAGAACAGAACAGAACAGAACAGAATAGAATAGAATAGAATAGAATAGAATAGAATAATGGGAATGGGAATGGGAATGGGAATAGAATAGAATAGAATAGAATAGAATGAGTAGAATAGAATAGGGAATGAGAATAGAACAGAACAGAACAGAATAGAATAGAATAGGGAATGGGAATAGAATAGAATAGAAGAGAATAGAATAGAATAGAATAGAATAGAATGCAATAGGGAAAGGGAATGGGAAAGGGAATGGGAATGGGAATGGGAAAGGGAAAAGGAAAAGAATAGAATAGAATAGAATAGATTAGAATAGAATAAGGAATGGGAATAGAATAGAATAGAATAATGGGAATGGGAATGGGAATGGGAATAGAATAGAATAAGGAATGGGAATAGAATAGAATATAATAGAATAGAATGGAATAGAATAGTGGGAATGGGAATAGAATAGAATAGAATAGAATAGAATAGAATAAGGAATGGGAATAGGATAGAATAATGGGAATGGGAATGGGAATGGGAATAGAATAGAATAGGGAATGGGAACAGAACAGAACAGAACAGAACAGAATAGAATAGAATAGAATAGAATAGAATAGAATAGAATAGAATAGAATAGAATAATGGGAATGGGAATGGGAATGGGAATAGAATAGAATAGAATAGAATAGAATCGAGTAGAATAGAATAGGGAATGGGAATAGAACAGAACAGAACAGAACAGAATAGAAAAGAATAGGGAATGGGAATAGAATAGAATAGAATAGAATAGAATAGAATAGAATAGAATAGAATAGAATAGAATAGAATAATGGGAATGGGAATGGGAATGGGAATAGAATATAATAGAATAGAATAGAATCGAGTAGAATAGAATAGGGAATGGGAATAGAACAGAACAGAACAGAACAGAATAGAAAAGAATAGGGAATGGGAATAGAATATAATAGAATAGAATAGAATAGGTAATGGGAATAGAATAGAATAGAATTGAATTGAATAGAATAGAATAGAATAGAATAGAATAGAATAGAATAGAATAGAATAGAATAGAATAGAATAGAATACAATACAATACAATACAATACAATACAATACGGAATGGGAATGGGAATGGGCATGGGAATGGGAATGGGAAAAGAATAGAATAGAATGGAATAAGGAATGGGAATAGAATAGAATAAAATGGAATAGGGAATGGGAATGGGAATAGGAATAGGAATGGGAATGGGAATTGGAATGGGAAAGGGAATAGAATAGAATAGAATAGAATAGAATAGAATAGAGAATGGCAAAGGTAATGGGAATGGGAAGGTAATGAGAAATGGAAAGATAATGGGAATGGGAACTGAATAGAATAGAATAGAATAGAATAGAATAGAATAGAATAGAATAGAATAGAATACAATACAATACAATACAATACAATACAATACAATACAATACAATAGGGAAAGGGAAAGGGAAAGGGAATGGGAATGGGAATGGGAATGGGAATGGGAATGGGAATGGGAATAGAATAGAATAGAATAGGGAATGGTCATAGAATAGAATAGAATAGAATAGAATAGAATAGAATAGAATAGAATAGAATAAGGAATGGGAATAGAATAGAATAGAATAATGGGAATGGGAATGGGAATGGGAATAGAATCGAGTAGAATAGAATAGGGAATGGGAATAGAACAGAACAGAACAGAACAGAACAGAACAGAACAGAATAGAATAGAATAGAATAGAATAGAATAGGTAATGGGAATAGAATTGAATAGAATAGAATAGAATAGAATAGAACAGAATAGAATATAATAGAATAAGGAATGGGAATAGAATAGAATAGAATAGAATAGAATAGAATAGAATAGAATAGAATAGAATAGGGAATGGGAATGGGAATGGGAATGGGAAAGGGAAAGGGAAAGGGAAAGGGAAAGGGAAAGGGAAAGGGAAAGGGAAAAGGAATAGAATAGAATAGAATAGAATAGAATAGAATAGGGAATGGGAATTGAATTAGAATAGAATAGAATAGAATAGAATAGAATAGAATAGAATAGAATAGAATAGAATAGAATAGAATAGAATAATGGGAATGGGAATGGGAATGGGAATGGGAATGGGAATAGAATAGAATAGAATAGGGAATCGTCATAGAATAGAATAGAATAGAATAGAATAGAATAGAATAGAATAGAATAGAATAGAATAAGGAATGGGAATAGAATAGAATAGAATAATGGGAATGGGAATGGGAATGGGAATAGAATAGAATAGAGTAGAATAGAATAGGCAATGGGAAGGGGAAAGGGAAAGGGAAAGGGAATGGGAATGGGAATAGAATAGAATAGAATAGAATAGAATAGAATAGAATAGAATAGGGAATGGAAATAGAATAGAATAGAATAGAATAGAATAGAATAGAATAGGGAATGGGAAAGGTAATGGGAATCTGAAAGGTAATGGGAAATGGAAAGGTAATGGGAATGGGAACTCAATAGAATAGAATAGAATAGAATAGAATAGAATAGAATAGAATAGAATAAGGAATGGGAAAAGAATAGAATAGAATAATGGGAATGGGAATGGGAATGGGAATGGGACTGGGACTGGGAATAGAATAGAGTAGAATAGAATAGGCAATGGGAAGGGGAAAGGGAAAGGGAAAGGGAAAGGGAAAGGGAAAGGGAAAGGGAATGGGAATGGGAATAGAATAGAATAGAATAGAATAGAATAGAATAGAATAGGGAATGGGAATAGAATAGAATAGAATAATGGGAATGGGAATGGGAATGGGAATGGGAATGGGAATAGAATAGAATAGAATAGAATAGAATAGAATAGAATAGAATAGAATTGGGAATGGGAATAGAACAGAACAGAACAGAACAGAATAGAATAGAATAGAATAGAATAGAATAGAATAGAATAGGGAATGGGAATGGGAATGGGAAAGGGAAAGGGAAAGGGAAAGGGAAAGGGAAAGGGAAAGGGAAATGGAAAAGGAATAGAATAGAATAGAATAGAATAGAATAGAATAGAATAGGGAATGGGAATAGAACAGAACACAATAGAATAGAAAAGAATAAGGAATGGGAATAGTATAGTATAGTATAGTATAGTATAGTATAGTATAGAATAGAATACAATAGAATAGAATAGAATAGAATAGAATAGGGAATTGTCATAGAATAGAATAGAATAGAATAGAATAAAATAGGGAATGGGAATAGAATAGAATAGAATAATGGGAATGGGAATGGGAATGGGAATGGAAATGGGAATAGAATAGAGTAGAATAGAATAGGGAATGGGAATAGAACAGAACAGAACAGAACAGAACAGAACAGAATAGAATAGAATAGAATAGAATAGAATAGGTAATGGGAATAGAATAGAATAGAATTGAATAGAATAGAATAGAATAGAATAGAATAGAATAGAATACAATACAATACAATACAATACAATACAATACAATACGGAATGGGAATGGGATAGGTAATGGGAATGGGAATGGGAATGGGAATGGGAATAGAATAGAATAGAATAGAATAGAATAGAATAGAATAGAATAGAATAGAATTGAATAGGAAATGGGAATAGAATTGTATACAATAGGATACAATCGAATAGGGAATGGGAATGGGAATGGGAATGGGAATGCGAATGAGAATAGAATAGAATAGAATAGAAGCGAAGAGAAGAGAAGAGAAGAGAAGAGAAGAGAAGAGAAGAGAAGAGAAGAGAAGAGAAGAGAATAATGGGAATGGGAATGGGAATGGGAATGGGAATGGGAATGGGAATGGGAATGGGAATGGGAATGGGAATAGAATAGAATAGAATAGAATAGGGAATCGTCATAGAATAGAATAGAATAGAATAGAACAGAATAAGGAATGGGAATAGAATAGAATAGAATAATGGGAATGGGAATGGGAATAGAATAGAATAGAGTAGAATAGAATAGGCAATGGGAAGGGGAAAGGGAAAGGGAAAGGGAAAGGGAAAGGGAATGGGAATAGAATAGAATAGAATAGAATAGAATAGAATAGAATAGAATAGAATAGTATAGAATAGAATAGAATAGGGAATGGAAATAGAATAGAATAGAATAGAATAGAATAGAATAGGGAATGGGAAAGGTAATGGGAATCTGAAAGGTAATGGGAAATGGAAAGGTAATGGGAATGGGAACTCAATAGAATAGAATAGAATAGAATAGAATAGAATAGAATAGAATAGAATAGAATAGAATAGAATAGAATAAGGAATGGGAAAAGAATAGAATAGAATAATGGGAAGGGGAAAGGGAAAGGGAAAGGGAAAGGGAAAGGGAAAGGGAAAGGGAATGGGAATAGAATAGAATAGAATAATGGGAATGGGAATGGGAATGGGAATGGGAATGGGAATAGAATAGAATAGAATAGAATAGAATAGAATAGAATAGGGAATGGGAATAGAACAGAACAGAATAGAATAGAATAGAATAGAATAGAATAGAATAGAATAGAATAGAATAGAATAGAATAAGGAATGGGAATAGAATAGAATAGAATAGAATAGAATAGAATAGGGAATGGAAATGGGAAAGGGAAAGGGAAAGGGAAAGGGAAAGGGAAAGGGAAAGGGAAAGGGAAAGGGAAAAGGAATAGAATAGAATAGAATAGAATAGAATAGAATAGGGAATGGGAATAGAACAGAACACAATAGAATAGAAAAGAATAAGGAATGGGAATAGTATAGTATAGTATAGTATAGTATAGAATAGAATACAATAGAATAGAATAGAATAGAATAGGGAATTGTCATAGAATAGAATAGAATAGAATAGAATAAAATAGGGAATGGGAATAGAATAGAATAGAATAATGGGAAGGGGAATGGGAATGGGAATGGAAATGGGAATAGAATAGAGTAGAATAGAATAGGGAATGGGAATAGAACAGAACAGAACAGAACAGAACAGAACAGAACAGAATAGAATAGAATAGAATAGAATAGAATAGGTAATGGGAATAGAATAGAATTGAATAGAATAGAATAGAATAGAATAGAATAGAATAGAATACAATACAATACAATACAATACAATACAATACAATACAATACAATACAATACGGAATGGGAATGGGATAGGTAATGGGAATGGGAATGGGAATGGGAATGGGAATGCGAATGGGAAAAGAATAGAATAAAATACAATATGGAATGGGAACGGGAACGGGAATGACAGTAGAACAGAATAGAATAGAATAGAATAGAATAGAATAGAATAGAATAGAATAGGTAATGGGAATTGAATAGAATAGAATAGGTAATGGGAATTGAATAGAATAGAATAGAATAGAATAGAATAGAATAGAATACAATACAATACAATACAATACAATACAATACAATACAATACAATACGGAATGGGAATGGGATAGGTAATGGGAATGGGAATGGGAATGGGAAAACAATACAATAAAATACAATATGGAATGGGAACGGGAACGGGAATGACAATAGAATAGAATAGAATAGAATAGAATAGAATAGAATAGAATAGAATAGAATAGAATGGAATGGAATGGAATGGAATGGAATGGAATAGAATAGAATAGAATAATGGGAATGGGAATGGGAATGGGAATAGAATAGAATAGGGAATGGGAACAGAACAGAACAGAATAGAATAGAATAGAATAGAATAGAATAGAATAGAATAGAATAATGGGAATGGGAATGGGAATAGAATAGAATAGAATAGAATAGAGTAGAATAGAATAGGGAATGGGAATAGAACAGAACAGAACAGAATAGAATAGAATAGGGAATGGGAATAGAATAGAATAGAATAGAATAGAATAGAATAGAATAGAATAGGGAAAGGGAATGGGAAAGGTAATGGGAATGGGAATGGGAATGGGAAAGGGAAAAGGAAAAGAATAGAATAGAATAGAATAGAATAGAATAGAATAGAATAGAACCGAATAGAATAGAATAAGGAATGGGAATAGAATAGAATAGAATAGAATAGGGAATGGGAATAGAACAGAACACAATAGAATAGTAAAAGAATAAGGAATGGGAATAGTATAGTATAGTATAGTATAGTATAGTATAGTATAGAATAGAATAGAATAGAATAGAATAGAATAGAATAGAATAGAATAGGGAATGGTCATAGAACAGAATAGAATAGAATAGAATAGAATAGAATAGAATAGAATAGAATAGAGAATGGCAAATGTAATGGGAATGGGAAAGGTAATGAGAAATGGAAAGATAATGGGAATGGGAACTGAATAGAATAGAATAGAATAGAATAGAATAGAATAGAATATGGAATGGGAATAGAACAGAACACAATAGAATAGAAAAGAATAAGGAATGGGAATAGTATAATATAGTATAGAATAGAATAGAGTAGAATAGGGAATTGTCATAGAATAGAATAGAATAGAATAGAATAGGGAATGGGAATAAAATAGAATAGAATAATGGGAATGGGAATGGGAATGGAAATGGGAATAGAATAGAGTAGAATAGAATAGGTAATGGGAATAGAACAGAACAGAACAGAACAGAACAGAACAGAACAGAACAGAACAGAACAGAATAGAATAGAATAGAATAGAATAGGTAATGGGAATAGAATTGAATTGAATAGAATAGAATAGAATAGAATAGAATAGAATAGAATACAATACAATACAATACAATACAATACAATACAATACAATACAATACAATACAATACGGAATGGGAATGGGATAGGTAATGGGAATGGGAATGGGAATGGGAATGCGAATGGGAAAAGAATAGAATAAAATACAATATGGAATGGGAACGGGAACGGGAATGACAATAGAACAGAATAGAATAGAATAGAATAGAATAGAATAGAATAGAATAGAATAGAATAGGTAATGGGAATAGAATTGAATAGAATAGAATAGAATAGAATAGAATAGAATAGAATAGAATAGAATAGAATAGAATACAATAGAATACAATACAATACAATACAATACAATACAATACAATACAATACGGAATGGGAATGGGATAGGTAATGGGAATGGGAATGGGAATGGTAATGGGAATGGGAAAAGAATAGAATAAAATACAATATGGAATGGGAACGGGAACGGGAATGACAATAGAATAGAATAGAATAGAATAGAATAGAATAGAATAGAATAGAATAGAATAAAATAATGGGAATGGGAATGGGAATGGGAATAGAATAGAATAGGGAATGGGAACAGAACAGAACAGAACAGAATAGAATAGAATAGAATAGAATAGAATAGAATAATGGGAATGGGAATGGGAATGGGAATGGGAATGGGAATGGGAATAGAATAGAATAGAATAGAATAGAATAGAGTAGAATAGAATAGAATAGGGAATGGGAATAGAACAGAACAGAACAGAACAGAATAGAATAGAATAGGGAATGGGAATAGAATAGAATAGAATAGAATAGAATAGAATAGAATAGAATAGAGTAGAATAGAATAGGGAATGGGAATAGAAGAGAATAGAATAGAATAGATAGAATAGAATAGAATAGAATAGAATAGAATAGAATAGAATAGAATAGAATAGAACAGAACAGAATAGAATAGAATAGAATAGAATAAGGAATCGGAATAGAATAGAATAGAATAGAATAGAATAGAATAGAATAGGGAATGGGAATGGGAATGGGAAAGGGAAAGGGAAAGGGAAAGGGAAAGGGAAAGGGAAAGGGAAAAGGAAATGGAAAAGGAATAGAATAGAATAGAATAGAATAGATTAGGGAATGGGAATAGAACAGAACACAATAGAATAGAAAAGAATAAGGAATGGGAATAGTATAGTATAGTATAGTATAGTATAGTATAGTATAGTATAGTATAGTATAGAATAGAATAGAATAGAATAGAATAGAATAGAATAGAATAGGGAATGGGAATGGGAATGGGAATGGGAAAGGGAAAGGGAAAGGGAAAGGGAAAGGGAAATGGAAAAGGAATAGAATAGAATAGAATAGAATAGAATAGAATAGAATAGGGAATGGGAATAGAACAGAACACAATAGAATAGAAAAGAATAAGGAATGGGAATAGTATAGTATAGTATAGTATAGTATAGTATAGTATAGTATAGAATAGAATAGAATAGAATAGGGAATGGTCATAGAACAGAATAGAATAGAAGAGAATAGAATAGAATAGAATAGAATAGAGAATGGCAAAGGTAATGGGAATGGGAAAGGTAATGAGAAATGGAAAGATAATGGGAATGGGAACTGAATAGAATAGAATAGAATAGAATAGAATAGAATAGAATAGAATAGAATAGAATAGAATAGAAAAGAAAAGAATAGAATAGAATAGAATAGAATATGGAATGGGAATAGAACAGAACACAATAGAATAGAAAAGAATAAGGAATGGGAATAGTATAATATAGTATAGTATAGTATAGAATAGAATAGAATAGAATAGAATAGAATAGAATAGAATAGAATAGGGAATTGTCATAGAATAGAATAGAATAGAATAGAATAGAATAAAATAGGGAATGGGAATAGAATAGAATAGAATAATGGGAATGGGAATGGGAACGGGAATGGAAATGGGAATAGAATAGAGTAGAATAGAATAGGGAATGGGAATAGAACAGAACAGAACAGAACAGAACAGAATAGAATAGAATAGAATAGAATAGAATAGAATAGAATAGGTAATGGGAATAGAATAGAATTGAATAGAATAGAATAGAATAGAATAGAATAGAATACAATACAATACAATACAATACAATACAATACAATACAATACAATACGGAATGGGAATGGGATAGGTAATGGGAATGGGAATGGGAATGGGAATAGGAATGGGAATGCGAATGGGAAAAGAATAGAATAAAATACAATATGGAATGGGAACGGGAACGGGAATGACAATAGAACAGAACAGAATAGAATAGAATAGAATAGAATAGAATAGAATAGAATAGAATAGAATAGGTAATGGGAATAGAATTGAATTGAATTGAATAGAATAGAATAGAATAGAATAGAATAGAATAGAATAGAATACAATACAATACAATACAATACAATACAATACGGAATGGGAATGGGAATGGGAATGGGAATGGGAAAAGAATAGAATAAAATACAATATGGAATGGGAACGGGAACGGGAATGACAATAGAATAGAATAGAATAGAATAGAATAGAATAGAATAGAATAGAATAGAATAATGGGAATGGGAATGGGAATGGGAATAGAATAGAATAGGGAATAGGAACAGAACAGAACAGAATAGAATAGAATAGAATAGAATAGAATAGAATAGAATAGAATAATGGGAATGGGAATGGGAATAGAATAGAATAGAATAGAATAGAATAGAATAGAATAGAATAGAATAGAATAGAGTAGAATAGAATAGGGAATGGGAATAGAACAGAACAGAAGAGAAGAGAATAGAATAGAATAGAATAGGGAATGGGAATAGAATAGAATAGAATATAGTAGAATAGAATAGGGAATGGGAATAGAATAGAATAGAATAGAATAGAATAGTATAGAATAGAATAGAATAGAATAGAATAGAATAGAATAGAATGCAATTGGGAAAGGGAATGGGAAAGGTAATGGGAATGGGAATGGGAAAGGGAAAAGGAAAAGAATAGAATAGAATAGATTAGAATAGAATAAGGAATGGGAATAGAATAGAATAGAATAATGGGAATGGGAATGGGAATGGGAATAGAATAGAATAAGGAATGGGAATAGAATAGAATAGAATAGAATAATGGGAATGGGAATGGGAATGCGAATAGAAAAGAGTAGAATAGAATAGGGAATGGGAATAGAACAGAACAGAATAGAATAGAATAGGGAATGGGAATAGAATAGAATAGAATAGAATATAGTAGAATAGAATAGGGAATGGGAATAGAATAGAATAGAATAGAATAGAATAGAATAGAATAGAATGCAATTGGGAAAGGGAATGGGAAAGGTAATGGGAATGGGAATGGGAATGGGAATGGGAATGGGAATAGAATAGAATAGAGTAGAATAGAATAGAATAGAATAGGGAATGGGAATAGAATAGAATAGAATAATGGGAATGGGAATGGGAATGGGAATGGTAATGGGAATGGGAAAAGAATAGAATAAAATACAATATGGAATGGGAACGGGAACGGGAATGACAATAGAATAGAATAGAATAGAATAGAATAGAATAGAATAGAATAAAATAATGGGAATGGGAATGGGAATGGGAATAGAATAGAATAGGGAATGGGAACAGAACAGAACAGAACAGAACAGAATAGAATAGAATAGAATAGAATAATGGGAATGGGAATGGGAATGGGAATGGGAATGGGAATGGGAATGGGAATGGGAATAGAATAGAATAGAATAGAATAGGGAATGGGAATAGAATAGAATAGAATAGAATAGAATAGAATATAGTAGAATAGAATAGGGAATGGGAATAGAAGAGAATAGAATAGAATAGATAGAATAGAATAGAATAGAATAGAATAGAATAGAATAGAATAGAATGCAATAGGGAAAGGGATTGGGAAAGGTAATGGGAATGGGAATGGGAAAGGGAAAAGGAAAAGAATAGAATAGAATAGAATAGAATAGAATAGAATAGAATAGAATAGAATAGAATAGAATAGAACAGAACAGAATAGAATAGAATAGAATAAGGAATGGGAATAGAATAGAATAGAATAGAATAGAATAGAATAGAATAGAATAGAATAGGGAATGGGAATGGGAATGGGAAAGGGAAAGGGAAAGGGAAAGGGAAAGGGAAAAGGAAATGGAAAAGGAATAGAATAGAATAGAATAGAATAGATTAGGGAATGGGAATAGAACAGAACACAATAGAATAGAAAAGAATAAGGAATGGGAATAGTATAGTATAGTATAGTATAGTATAGTATAGTATAGTATAGTATAGTATAGTATAGAATAGAATAGAATAGAATAGAATAGAATAGAATAGGGAATGGGAATGGGAATGGGAAAGGGAAAGGGAAAGGGAAAGGGAAAGGGAAAGGGAAATGGAAAAGGAATAGAATAGAATAGAATAGAATAGAATAGAATAGGGAATGGGAATAGAACAGAACACAATAGAATAGAAAAGAATAAGGAATGGGAATAGTATAGTATAGTATAGTATAGTATAGTATAGTATAGTATAGTATAGAATAGAATAGAATAGAATAGAATAGGGAATGGTCATAGAACAGAATAGAATAGAATAGAATAGAATAGAATAGAATAGAATAGAATAGAATAGAGAATGGCAAAGGTAATGGGAATGGGAAAGGTAATGAGAAATGGAAAGATAATGGGAATGGGAACTGAATAGAATAGAATAGAATAGAATAGAATAGAATAGAATATGGAATGGGAATAGAACAGAACACAATAGAATAGAAAAGAATAAGGAATGGGAATAGTATAATATAGTATAGTATAGTATAGTATAGAATAGAATAGAATAGAATAGAATAGAATAGAATAGGGAATTGTCATAGAATAGAATAGAATAGAATAGAATAGAATAAAATAGGGAATGGGAATAGAATAGAATAGAATAATGGGAATGGGAATGGGAATGGGAATGGAAATGGGAATAGAATAGAGTAGAAAAGAATAGGGAATGGGAACAGAACAGAACAGAACAGAACAGAACAGAACAGAATAGAATAGAATAGAATACAATACAATACAATACAATACAATACAATACAATACAATACGGAATGGGAATGGGATAGGTAATGGGAATGGGAATGGGAATGGGAATGGGAATGGGAATGCGAATGGGAAAAGAATAGAATAAAATACAATATGGAATGGGAACGGGAACGGGAATGACAATAGAACAGAACAGAATAGAATAGAATAGAATAGAATAGAATAGAATAGAATAGGTAATGGGAATAGAATTGAATTGAATTGAATAGAATAGAATAGAATAGAATAGAATAGAATAGAATAGAATAGAATAGAATACAATACAATACAATACAATACAATACAATACAATACAATACGGAATGGGAATGGGAATGGGAATGGGAAAAGAATAGAATAAAATACAATATGGAATGGGAACGGGAACGGGAATGACAATAGAATAGAATAGAATAGAATAGAATAGAATAGAATAGAATAGAATAGAATAATGGGAATGGGAATGGGAATGGGAATAGAATAGAATAGGGAATGGGAACAGAACAGAACAGAACAGAATAGAATAGAATAGAATAGAATAGAATAGAATAGAATAGAATAGAATAATGGGAATGGGAATGGGAATAGAATAGAATAGAATAGAATAGAATAGAATAGAATAGAATAGAGTAGAATAGAATAGGGAATGGGAATAGAACAGAACAGAAGAGAAGAGAATAGAATAGAATAGGGAATGGGAATAGAATAGAATAGAATATAGTAGAATAGAATAGGGAATGGGAATAGAATAGAATAGAATAGAATAGTATAGAATAGAATAGTATAGAATAGAATAGAATAGAATAGAATAGAATAGAATAGAATAGAATAGAATGCAATTGGGAAAGGGAATGGGAAAGGTAATGGGAATGGGAATGGGAAAGGGAAAAGGAAAAGAATAGAATAGAATAGATTAGAATAGAATAAGGAATGGGAATAGAATAGAATAGAATAATGGGAATGGGAATGGGAATGGGAATAGAATAGAATAAGGAATGGGAATAGAATAGAATAGAATAGAATAATGGGAATGGGAATGGGAATGCGAATAGAAAAGAGTAGAATAGAATAGGGAATGGGAATAGAACAGAACAGAACAGAACAGAATAGAATAGGGAATGGGAATGGGAATAGAATAGAATAGAATAGAATAGAATAGAATAGAATAGAATAGAATGCAATTGGGAAAGGGAATGGGAAAGGTAATGGGAATGGGAATGGGAAAGGGAAAATGAAAAGAATAGAATAGAATAGAATAGATTAGAATAGAATAAGGAATGGGAATAGAATAGAATAGAATAATGGGAATGGGAATGGGAATGGGAATAGAATAGAATAAGGAATGGGAATAGAATAGAGTAGAATAGAATAGAATAGAATAATGGGAATGGGAATGGGAATGGGAATGCGAATAGAATAGAGTAGAAAAGAATAGGGAATGGGAATAGAACAGAACAGAACAGAACAGAACAGAACAGAACAGAACAGAATAGAATAGAATAGAATAGAATAGAATAGAATAGAATAGAATAGAATAGGTAATGGGAATAGAATAGAATAGAATAGAATAGAATAGAATAGAATAGAATAGAACAGAATAATGGGAATGGGAATGGGAATGGGAATGGGAATGGGAATGGGAATGGGAATGGGAATGGGAATAGAATAGAATAGAATAGAATAGAATAGAATAGAATAGAATAATGGGAATGGGAATGGGAATGGGAATGGGAATGGGAAAGGGAAAGGGAAAGGGAAAGGGAATAGAATAGAATAGAATAGAATAGAATAGAATAGAATAGAATAGAATAATGGGAATGGGAATGGGAATGGGAATGGGAATAGATTTGAATAGAATAGAATAGAATAGAATAGAATAGAATTGAATAGGAAATGGGAATAGAATAGTATACAATAGGATACAATCGAATAGGGAATGGGAATGGGAATGGGAATGAGAATAGAATAGAATAGAATAGAATAGAATAGAATAGGGAATGGGAATTGAATTAGAATAGAATAGAATAGAATAGAATAGAATAGAAGAGAATAGAATAGAATAGAATAGAATAGAATAGAATAGAATAGAATAATGGGAATGGGAATGGGAATGGGAATGGGAATGGGAATGGGAATGGGAATAGAATAGAATAGAATAGAATAGAATAGGGAATCGTCATAGAATAGAATAGAATAGAATAGAATAGAATAGAATAGAATAAGGAATGGGAATAGAATAGAATAGAATAATGGGAATGGGAATGGGAATGGGAATGGGAATAGAATAGAATAGAATAGAATAGAATAGAATAGAATAGAATAGAATAGTATAGAATAGAATAGAATAGAATAGGGAATGGAAATAGAATAGAATAGAATAGAATAGAATAGAATAGAATAGAATAGAATAAGGAATGGGAAAAGAATAGAATAGAATAATGGGAATGGGAATGGGAATGGGAATGGGAATGGGAATAGAATAGAATAGAGTAGAATAGAATAGGCAATGGGAAGGGGAAAGGGAAAGGGAAAGGGAAAGGGAAAGGGAAAGGGAATGGGAATGGGAATAGAATAGAATAGAATAGAATAGAATAGAATAGAATAGGGAATGGGAATAGAATAGAATAGAATAATGGGAATGGGAATGGGAATGGGAATGGGAATGGGAATAGAATAGAATAGAATAGAATAGAATAGAATAGAATAGAATAGGGAATGGGAATAGAACAGAACAGAACAGAACAGAACAGAATAGAATAGAATAGAATAGAATAGAATAGGGAATGGGAATGGGAATGGGAAAGGGAAAGGGAAAGGGAAAGGGAAATGGAAAAGGAATAGAATAGAATAGAATAGAATAGAATAGAATAGAATAGGGAATGGGAATAGAACAGAACAGAACACAATAGAATAGAAAAGAATAAGGAATGGGAATAGTATAGTATAGTATAGTATTGTATAGAATAGAATACAATAGAATAGAATAGAATAGAATAGGGAATTGTCATAGAATAGAATAGAATAGAATAGAATAGAATAAAATAGGGAATGGGAATAGAATAGAATAGAATAATGGGAATGGGAATGGGAATGGGAATGGAAATGGGAATAGAATAGAGTAGAATAGAATAGGGAATGGGAATAGAACAGAACAGAACAGAACAGAACAGAATAGAATAGAATAGAATAGAATAGAATAGGTAATGGGAATAGAATAGAATAGAATTGAATTGAATAGAATAGAATACAATACAATACAATACAATACAATACAATACGGAATGGGAATGGGATAGGTAATGGGAATGGGAATGGGAATGGGAATGCGAATGGGAAAAGAATAGAATAAAATACAATATGGAATGGGAACGGGAACGGGAATGACAATAGAACAGAATAGAATAGAATAGAATAGAATAGAATAGAATAGAATAGAATAGAATAGAATAGGTAATGGGAATTGAATAGAATAGAATAGAATAGAATAGAATAGAATACAATACAATACAATACAATACAATACAATACAATACAATACGGAATGGGAATGGGATAGGTAATGGGAATGGGAATGGGAATGGGAATAGAATAGAATAGGGAATGGGAACAGAACAGAACAGAATAGAATAGAATAGAATAGAATAGAGTAGAATAGAATAGGGAATGGGAATAGAACAGAACAGAACAGAACAGAATAGAATAGAATAGGGAATGGGAATAGAATAGAATAGAATAGAATAGAATAGAATAGAATAGAATAGAATAGAATAGAATAGAATATAGTAGAATAGAATAGAATAGAATAGAATGCAATAGGGAAAGGGAATGGGAAAGGTAATGGGAATGGGAATGGGAAAGGGAAAAGGAAAGGAATAGAATAGAATAGAATAGAATAGAATAGAATAGAATAGAATGCAATAGGGAAAGGGAATGGGAAAGGGAATGGGAATGGGAATGGGAATGGGAAAGGGAAAAGGAAAAGAATAGAATAGAATAGAATAGAATAGAATAGAATAGAATAGAACAGAATAGAATAGAATAGAATAAGGAATGGGAATAGAATAGAATAGAATAGAATAGGGAATGGGAATGGGAATGGGAAAGGGAAAGGGAAATGGAAAAGAAATAGAATAGAATAGAATAGAATAGAATAGAATAGAATAGGGAATGGGAATAGAACAGAACACAATAGAATAGAAAAGAATAAGGAATGGGAATAGTATAGTATAGTATAGTATAGTATAGTATAGTATAGTATAGAATAGAATAGAATAGAATAGAATAGAATAGAATAGAATAGAATAGGGAATGGTCATAGAACAGAATAGAATAGAATAGAATAGAATAGAATAGAATAGAATAGAATATGGAATGGGAATAGAACAGAACACAATAGAATAGAAAAGAATAAGGAATGGGAATAGTATAATATAGTATAGAATAGAATAGAATAGGGAATTGTCATAGAATAGAATAGAATAGAATAGAATAGAATAGAATAGAATAGAATAGAGAATGGGAATAGAATAGAATAGAATAATGGGAATGGGAATGGGAATGGGAATGGAAATGGGAATAGAATAGAGTAGAATAGAATAGGGAATGGGAATAGAACAGAACAGAACAGAACAGAACAGAACAGAATAGAATAGAATAGAATAGAATAGAATAGAATAGGTAATGGGAATAGAATTGAATTGAATAGAATAGAATAGAATAGAATAGAATAGAATAGAATAGAATAGAATAGAATAGAATAGAATACAATACAATACAATACAATACGGAATGGGAATGGGATAGGTAATGGGAATGGGAATGGGAATGGGAATGGGAATGCGAATGGGAAAAGAATAGAATAAAATACAATATGGAATGGGAACGGGAACGGGAATGACAATAGAACAGAATAGAATAGAATAGAATAGAATAGAATAGAATAGAATATGGAATGGGAATAGAACAGAACACAATAGAATAGAAAAGAATAAGGAATGGGAATAGTATAATATAGTATAGAATAGAATAGAATAGGGAATTGTCATAGAATAGAATAGAATAGAATAGAATAGAATAGAATAGAATAGGGAATGGGAATAGAATAGAATAGAATAATGGGAATGGGAATGGGAATGGGAATGGAAATGGGAATAGAATAGAGTAGAATAGAATAGGGAATGGGAATAGAACAGAACAGAACAGAACAGAACAGAACAGAATAGAATAGAATAGAATAGAATAGAATAGAATAGGTAATGGGAATAGAATTGAATTGAATAGAATAGAATAGAATAGAATAGAATAGAATACAATACAATACAATACAATACAATACAATACAATACAATACAATACGGAATGGGAATGGGATAGGTAATGGGAATGGGAATGGGAATGGGAATGGGAATGCGAATGGGAAAAGAATAGAATAAAATACAATATGGAATGGGAACGGGAACGGGAATGACAATAGAACAGAATAGAATAGAATAGAATAGAATAGAATAGAATAGAATAGAATAGGTAATGGGAATAGAATTGAATAGAATAGAATAGAATAGAATAGAATAGAATAGAATAGAATAGAATAGAATACAATACAATACAATACAATACAATACAATACATTACAATACAATACGGAATGGGAATGGGATAGGTAATGGGAATGGGAATGGGAATGGGAATGGGAATGGGAATGGGATTGGGAAAAGAATAGAATAAAATACAATATGGAATGGGAACGGGAACGGGAATGACAATAGAATAGAATAGAATAGAATAGAATAGAATAGAATAGAATAGAATAGAATAGAATTGAATAGAATAGAATATTGGGAATGGGAACAGAACAGAACAGAAGAGAATAGAATAGAATAGAATAGAATAGAATAGAATAGAATAGAATAGAATAGAATAGAATAGAATAATGGGAATGGGAATGGGAATGGGAATGGGAATAGAATAGAATAGAATAGAATAGAGTAGAATAGAATAGAATAGGGAATGGGAATAGAACAGAACAGAACAGAACAGAATAGAATAGAATAGGGAATGGGAATAGAATAGAATAGAATAGAATAGAATAGAATAGAATAGAATATAGTAGAATAGAATAGGGAATGGGAATAGAATAGAATAGAATAGAATAGAATAGAATAGAATAGAATAGAATGCAATAGGAAAAGGGAATGGGAAAGGTAATGGGAATGGGAATGGGAAAGGGAAAAGGAAAAGAATAGAATAGAATAGAATAGAATAGAATAGAATAGAATAGAACAGAACAGAATAGAATAGAATAGAATAGAATAAGGAATGGGAATAGAATAGAATAGAATAGAATAGAATAGAATAGAATAGAATAGGGTAATGGGAATAGAATTGAATAGAATAGAATAGAATAGAATAGAATAGAATAGAATAGAATACAATAGAATACAATACAATACAATACAATACAATACAATACAATACAATACAATACGGAATGGGAATGCTATAGGTAATGGGAATGGGAATGGGAATGGGAATGCGAATGCGAATGGGAAAAGAATAGAATAAAATACAATATGGAATGGGAACGGGAACGGGAATGACAATAGAACAGAATAGAATAGAATAGAATAGAATAGAATAGAATAGAATAGAATAGAATAGAATAGGTAATGGGAATAGAATTGAATTGAATTGAATTGAATTGAATTGAATAGAATAGAATAGAATAGAATAGAATAGAATAGAATAGAATAGAATACAATACAATACAATACAATACAATACAATACAATACAATACAATACAATACAATACGGAATGGGAATGGGATAGGTAATGGGAATGGGAATGGGAATGGGAATGGGAATGGGAAAAGATTAGAATAAAATACAATATGGAATGGGAACGGGAACGGGAATGACAATAGAACAGAATAGAATAGAATAGAATAGAATAGAATAGAATAGAATAGAATAGGTAATGGGAATAGAATTGAATAGAATAGAATAGAATAGAATAGAATAGAATAGAATAGAATACAATACAATACAATACAATACAATACAATACAATACAATACAATACAATACAATACATTACAATACAATACGGAATGGGAATGGGATAGGTAATGGGAATGGGAATGGGAATGGTAATGGGAATGGGAAAAGAATAGAATAAAATACAATATGGAATGGGAACGGGAACGGGAATGACAATAGAATAGAATAGAATAGAATAGAATAGAATAGAATAGAATAGAATAGAATAGAATAAAATAATGGGAATGGGAATGGGAATGGGAATAGAATAGAATAGGGAATGGGAACAGAACAGAACAGAACAGAATAGAATAGAATAGAATAGAATAGAATAGAATAGAATAATGGGAATGGGAATGGGAATGGGAATGGGAATGGGAATGGGAATAGAATAGAATAGAATAGAATAGAGTAGAATAGAATAGAATAGGGAATGGGAATAGAACAGAACAGAACAGAACAGAATAGAATAGAATAGGGAATGGGAATAGAATAGAATAGAATAGAATAGAATAGAATAGAATAGAATAGAATAGAATAGAATAGAATAGAATAGAATATAGTAGAATAGAATAGGGAATGGGAATAGAAGAGAATAGAATAGAATAGATAGAATAGAATAGAATAGAATAGAATAGAATAGAATAGAATAGAATAGAACAGAACAGAATAGAATAGAATAGAATAGAATAAGGAATGGGAATAGAATAGAATAGAATAGAATAGAATAGAATAGAATAGAATAGAGAATGGGAATGGGAATGGGAAAGGGAAAGGGAAAGGGAAAGGGAAAGGGAAAAGGAAATGGAAAAGGAATAGAATAGAATAGAATAGAATAGATTAGGGAATGGGAATAGAACAGAACACAATAGAATAGAAAAGAATAAGGAATGGGAATAGTATAGTATAGTATAGTATAGTATAGTATAGTATAGAATAGAATAGAATAGAATAGAATAGAATAGAATAGAATAGGGAATGGGAATGGGAATGGGAATGGGAAAGGGAAAGGGAAAGGGAAAGGGAAAGGGAAATGGAAAAGGAATAGAATAGAATAGAATAGAATAGAATAGAATAGAATAGGGAATGGGAATAGAACAGAACACAATAGAATAGAAAAGAATAAGGAATGGGAATAGTATAGTATAGTATAGTATAGTATAGTATAGTATAGTATAGTATAGTATAGTATAGTATAGAATAGAATAGGGAATGGTCATAGAACAGAATAGAATAGAATAGAATAGAATAGAATAGAATAGAATAGAGAATGGCAAAGGTAATGGGAATGGGAAAGGTAATGAGAAATGGAAAGATAATGGGAATGGGAACTGAATAGAATAGAATAGAATAGAATAGAATAGAATAGAATAGAATAGAATAGAATAGAATAGAATAGAATAGAATAGAATATGGAATGGGAATAGAACAGAACACAATAGAATAGAAAAGAATAAGGAATGGGAATAGTATAATATAGTATAGTATAGTATAGAATAGAATAGAATAGAATAGAATATAATAGAATAGGGAATTGTCATAGAATAGAATAGAATAGAATAGAATAGAATAGAATAAAATAGGGAATGGGAATAGAATAGAATAGAATAATGGGAATGGGAATGGGAATGGGAATGGAAATGGGAATAGAATAGAGTAGAATAGAATAGGGAATGGGAATAGAACAGAACAGAACAGAACAGAACAGAATAGAATAGAATAGAATAGAATAGAATAGAATAGAATAGAATAGGTAATGGGAATAGAATAGAATTGAATAGAATAGAATAGAATAGAATAGAATAGAATAGAATACAATACAATACAATACAATACAATACAATACAATACAATACAATACGGAATGGGAATGGGATAGGTAATGGGAATGGGAATGGGAATGGGAATAGGAATGGGAATGCGAATGGGAAAAGAATAGAATAAAATACAATATGGAATGGGAACGGGAACGGGAATGACAATAGAACAGAACAGAACAGAATAGAATAGAATAGAATAGAATAGAATAGAATAGGTAATGGGAATAGAATTGAATAGAATAGAATAGAATAGAATAGAATAGAATAGAATAGAATAGAATAGAATAGAATACAATACAATACAATACAATACAATACAATACAATACAATACAATACAATACGGAATGGGAATGGGAATGGGAATGGGAATGGGAATGGGAAAAGAATAGAATAAAATACAATATGGAATGGGAACGGGAACGGGAATGACAATAGAATAGAATAGAATAGAATAGAATAGAATAGAATAGAATAGAATAGAATAGAATAATGGGAATGGGAATGGGAATGGGAATAGAATAGAATAGGGAATGGGAACAGAACAGAACAGAATAGAATAGAATAGAATAGAATAGAATAGAATAGAATAGAATAGAATAGAATAATGGGAATGGGAATGGGAATAGAATAGAATAGAATAGAATAGAATAGAATAGAATAGAATAGAATAGAATAGAGTAGAATAGAATAGGGAATGGGAATAGAACAGAACAGAAGAGAAGAGAATAGAATAGAATAGGGAATGGGAATAGAATAGAATAGAATATAGTAGAATAGAATAGGGAATGGGAATAGAATAGAATAGAATAGAATAGAATAGTATAGAATAGAATAGAATAGAATAGAATAGAATAGAATAGAATAGAATGCAATTGGGAAAGGGAATGGGAAAGGTAATGGGAATGGGAATGGGAAAGGGAAAAGGAAAAGAATAGAATAGAATAGATTAGAATAGAATAAGGAATGGGAATAGAATAGAATAGAATAATGGGAATGGGAATGGGAATGGGAATAGAATAGAATAAGGAATGGGAATAGAATAGAATAGAATAATGGGAATGGGAATGGGAATGCGAATAGAAAAGAGTAGAATAGAATAGGGAATGGGAATAGAACAGAACAGAATAGAATAGAATAGGGAATGGGAATAGAATAGAATAGAATAGAATAGAATAGAATAGAATAGAATAGAATAGAATAGAATGCAATTGGGAAAGGGAATGGGAAAGGTAATGGGAATGGGAATGGGAATGGGAATGGGAATGGGAATAGAATAGAATAGAGTAGAATAGAATAGAATAGAATAGAATAGGGAATGGGAATAGAATAGAATAGAATAATGGGAATGGGAATGGGAATGGGAATGGGAATGGGAATGGGAAAAGAATAGAATAAAATACAATATGGAATGGGAACGGGAACGGGAATGACAATAGAATAGAATAGAATAGAATAGAATAGAATAGAATAGAATAGAATAGATTAGGGAATGGGAATAGAACAGAACACAATAGAATAGAAAAGAATAAGGAATGGGAATAGTATAGTATAGTATAGTATAGTATAGTATAGTATAGTATAGTATAGAATAGAATAGAATAGAATAGAATAGAATAGAATAGAATAGGGAATGGGAATGGGAATGGGAAAGGGAAAGGGAAAGGGAAAGGGAAAGGGAAAGGGAAATGGAAAAGGAATAGAATAGAATAGAATAGAATAGAATAGAATAGAATAGAATAGGGAATGGGAATAGAACAGAACACAATAGAATAGAAAAGAATAAGGAATGGGAATAGTATAGTATAGTATAGTATAGTATAGTATAGTATAGTATAGTATAGTATAGTATAGAATAGAATAGAATAGAATAGGGAATGGTCATAGAACAGAATAGAATAGAATAGAATAGAATAGAATAGAATAGAATAGAATAGAGAATGGCAAAGGTAATGGGAATGGGAAAGGTAATGAGAAATGGAAAGATAATGGGAATGGGAACTGAATAGAATAGAATAGAATAGAATAGAATAGAATAGAATAGAATAGAATAGAATATGGAATGGGAATAGAACAGAACACAATAGAATAGAAAAGAATAAGGAATGGGAATAGTATAATATAGTATAGTATAGTATAGAATAGAATAGAATAGAATAGAATAGAATAGAATAGGGAATTGTCATAGAATAGAATAGAATAGAATAGAATAGAATAAAATAGGGAATGGGAATAGAATAGAATAGAATAATGGGAATTGGAATGGGAATGGGAATGGAAATGGGAATAGAATAGAGTAGAAAAGAATAGGGAATGGGAATAGAACAGAACAGAACAGAACAGAACAGAACAGAACAGAATAGAATAGAATAGAATAGAATAGAATAGAATAGAATAGGTAATGGGAATAGAATTGAATAGAATAGAATAGAATAGAATAGAATAGAATAGAATAGAATACAATACAATACAATACAATACAATACAATACAATACAATACAATACGGAATGGGAATGGGATAGGTAATGGGAATGGGAATGGGAATGGGAATGGGAATGGGAATGGGAATGCGAATGGGAAAAGAATAGAATAAAATACAATATGGAATGGGAACGGGAACGGGAATGACAATAGAACAGAACAGAATAGAATAGAATAGAATAGAATAGAATAGAATAGGTAATGGGAATAGAATTGAATTGAATTGAATAGAATAGAATAGAATAGAATAGAATAGAATAGAATAGAATACAATACAATACAATACAATACAATACAATACAATACAATACAATACAATACAATACGGAATGGGAATGGGAATGGGAATGGGAATGGGAAAAGAATAGAATAAAATACAATATGGAATGGGAACGGGAACGGGAATGACAATAGAATAGAATAGAATAGAATAGAATAGAATAGAATAGAATAGAATAATGGGAATGGGAATGGGAATGGGAATAGAATAGAATAGGGAATGGGAACAGAACAGAACAGAATAGAATAGAATAGAATAGAATAGAATAGAATAATGGGAATGGGAATGGGAATAGAATAGAATAGAATAGAATAGAATAGAATAGAATAGAATAGAATAGAATAGAATAGAGTAGAATAGAATAGGGAATGGGAATAGAACAGAACAGAAGAGAAGAGAATAGAATAGAATAGGGAATGGGAATAGAATAGAATAGAATATAGTAGAATAGAATAGGGAATGGGAATAGAATAGAATAGAATAGAATAGAATAGTATAGAATAGAATAGAATAGAATAGAATAGAATAGAATAGAATAGAATAGAATAGAATAGAATGCAATTGGGAAAGGGAATGGGAAAGGTAATGGGAAAGGGAATGGGAAAGGGAAAAGGAAAAGAATAGAATAGAATAGATTAGAATAGAATAAGGAATGGGAATAGAATAGAATAGAATAATGGGAATGGCAATGGGAATGGGAATAGAATAGAATAAGGAATGGGAATAGAATAGAATAGAATAGAATAATGGGAATGGGAATGGGAATGCGAATAGAAAAGAGTAGAATAGAATAGGGAATGGGAATAGAACAGAACAGAACAGAATAGAATAGAATAGGGAATGGGAATAGAATAGAATAGAATAGAATAGAATAGAATAGAATAGAATAGAATAGAATAGAATGCAATTGGGAAAGGGAATGGGAAAGGTAATGGGAATGGGAATGGGAAAGGGAAAATGAAAAGAATAGAATAGAATAGAATTGATTAGAATAGAATAAGGAATGGGAATAGAATAGAATAGAATAGAATAGAATAGAATAATGGGAATGGGAATGGGAATGCGAATAGAATAGAGTAGAAAAGAATAGGGAATGGGAATAGAACAGAACAGAACAGAACAGAACAGAATAGAATAGAATAGAATAGAATAGAATAGAATAGAATAGAATAGAATAGGTAATGGGAATAGAATAGAATAGAATAGAATAGAATAGAATAGAATAGAATAGAATAGACTACAATACAATACAATACAATACAATACGGAATGGGAATGGGAATGGGCATGGGAATGGGAATGGGAATGGAAAAAGAATAGAATAGAATGGAATAAGGAATGGGAATAGAATAGAATAAAATGGAATAGGGAATGGGAATGGGAATAGGAATAGGAATGGGAATGGGAATGGGAATTGGAATGGGAAAGGGAATAGAATAGAATAGAATAGAATAGAATAGAATAGAATAGAATAGAGAATGGCAAAGGTAATGGGAAGGGGAAGGTAATGAGAAATGGAAAGATAATGGGAATGGGAACTGAATAGAATAGAATAGAATAGAATAGAATAGAATAGAATAGAATAGAATAGAATAGAATAGAATAGAATACAATACAATACAATACAATACAATACAATACAATACAATACAATAGGGAAAGGGAAAGGGAAAGGGAAAGGGAATGGGAATGGGAATGGGAATGGGAATGGGAATGGCAATAGAATAGAATAGAATAGAATAGAATAGAATAGGGAATGGTCATAGAATAGAATAGAATAGAATAGAATAAGGAATGGGAATAGAATAGAATAGAATAATGGGAATGGGAATGGGAATGGGAATAGAACAGAACAGAACAGAACAGAACAGAATAGAATAGAATAGAATAGAATAGGGAATGGGAATAGAATAGAATAGAATAGAATAGAATAGAATAGAACAGAATAGAATATAATAGAATAAGGAATGGGAATAGAAGAGAATAGAATAGAATAGAATAGAATAGAATAGAATAGAATAGGGAATGGGAATGGGAATGGGAAAGGGAAAGGGAAAGGGAAAGGGAAAGGGAAAGGGAAAGGGAAAGGGAAAGGGAAAGGGAAAAGGGATAGAATAGAATAGAATAGAATAGAATAGAATAGAATAGAATAATGTGAATGGGAATGGGAATGGGAATAGAATAGAATAGGGAATGGGAATAGAACAGAATAGAATAGAATAGAATAGAATAGAATAGAATAGAATAGAATAGAATAGAATAGAATAGAACAGAATAATGGGAATGGGAATGGGAATGGGAATGGGAATAGAATAGAATAGAATAGAATAGAATAGAATAGAATAATGGGAATGGGAATGGGAATGGGAATAGAATAGAATAGAATAGAATAGAATAGAATAGAATAGAATAGAATAGAATAGAATTGAATAGGAAATGGGAATAGAATAGTATACAATAGGATACAATCGAATAGGGAATGGGAATGGGAATGGGAATGGGAATGAGAATAGAATAGAATAGAATAGAATAGAATAGAATAGAATAGGGAATGGGAATTGAATTAGAATAGAATAGAATAGAATAGAATAGAAGAGAAGAGAAGAGAATAGAATAGAATAGAATAGAATAGAATAGAATAGAATAGAATAGAATAATGGGAATGGGAATGGGAATGGGAATGGTAATGGGAATGGGAATGGGAATGGGAATAGAATAGAATAGAATAGAATAGGGAATCGTCATAGAATAGAATAGAATAGAATAGAATAGAATAGAATAGAATAAGGAATGGGAATAGAATAGAATAGAATAATGGGAATGGGAATGGGAATGGGAATGGGAATAGAATAGAATAGAATAGAATAGAATAGAATAGAATAGAATAGAATAGAATAGTATAGAATAGAATAGAATAGAATAGGGAATGGAAATAGAATAGAATAGAATAGAATAGAATAGAATAGAATAGAATAGAATAGAATAGAATAAGGAATGGGAAAAGAATAGAATAGAATAATGGGAATGGGAATGGGAATGGGAATGGGAATGGGAATAGAATAGAATAGAGTAGAATAGAATAGGCAATGGGAAGGGGAAAGGGAAAGGGAAAGGGAAAGGGAAAGGGAATAGAATAGGGAATGGGAATAGAATAGAATAGAATAATGGGAATGGGAATGGGAATGGGAATGGGAATGGGAATAGAATAGAATAGAATAGAATAGAATAGGGAATGGGAATAGAACAGAACAGAACAGAACAGAACAGAACAGAACAGAATAGAATAGAATAGAATAGAATAGAATAGGGAATGGGAATAGAATAGAATAGAATAATGGGAATGGGAATGGGAATGGGAATGGGAATGGGAATAGAATAGAATAGAATAGAATAGAATAGGGAATGGGAATAGAACAGAACAGAACAGAACAGAACAGAACAGAACAGAATAGAATAGAATAGAATAGAATAGAATAGAATAAGGAATGGGAATAGAATAGAATAGAATAGAATAGAATAGAATAGGGAATGGGAATGGGAATGGGAAAGGGAAAGGGAAAGGGAAAGGGAAAGGGAAAAGGAATAGGAATAGAATAGAATAGAATAGAATAGAATAGAATAGAATAGAATAGAATAGGGAATGGGAATAGAACAGAACACAATAGAATAGAAAAGAATAAGGAATGAGAATAGTATAGTATAGTATAGTATTGTATAGAATAGAATACAATAGAATAGAATAGAATAGAATAGGGAATTGTCATAGAATAGAATAGAATAGAATAGAATAGAATAGAATAAAATAGGGAATGGGAATAGAATAGAATAGAATAATGGGAATGGGAATGGGAATGGGAATGGAAATGGGAATAGAATAGAGTAGAATAGAATAGGGAATGGGAATAGAACAGAACAGAACAGAACAGAATAGAATAGAATAGAATAGAATAGAATAGAATAGAATAGAATAGAATAGAATAGAATAGGTAATGGGAATAGAATAGAATAGAATTGAATTGAATAGAATAGAATAGAATACAATACAATACAATACAATACAATACAATACGGAATGGGAATGGGATAGGTAATGGGAATGGGAATGGGAATGGGAATGCGAATGGGAAAAGAATAGAATAAAATACAATATGGAATGGGAACGGGAACGGGAATGACAATAGAACAGAATGGAATAGAATAGAATAGAATAGAATAGAATAGAATAGAATAGAATAGGTAATGGGAATTGAATAGAATAGAATAAAATAAAATACAATATGGAATGGGAACGGGAACGGGAATGACAATAGAATAGAATAGAATAGAATAGAATAGAATAGAATGGAATAGAATAGAATAGAATAATGGGAATGGGAATGGGAACGGGAACGGGAATGACAATAGAACAGAATAGAATAGAATAGAATAGAATAGAATAGGGAATGGAAATAGAATAGAATAGAATAGAATAGAATAGAATAGAATAGAATAGAATAGAATAGAATAGAATAGAATAATGGGAATGGGAATGGGAATGGGAATAGAATAGAATAGAATAGAATAGAGTAGAATAGAATAGGGAATGGGAATAGAACAGAACAGAACAGAACAGAATAGAATAGAATAGGGAATGGGAATAGAATAGAATAGAATAGAATAGAATAGAATAGAATAGAATAGAATAGAATAGAATAGAATATAGTAGAATAGAATAGAATAGAATAGAATAGAATAGAATAGAATGCAATAGGGAAAGGGAATGGGAAAGGTAATGGGAATGGGAATGGGAAAGGGAAAAGGAAAGGAATAGAATAGAATAGAATAGAATAGAATAGAATAGAATAGAATAGAATGCAATAGGGAAAGGGAATGGGAAAGGGAATGGGAATGGGAATGGGAATGGGAAAGGGAAAAGGAAAAGAATAGAATAGAATAGAATAGAATAGAATAGAATAGAACAGAATAGAATAGAATAGAATAAGGAATGGGAATAGAATAGAATAGAATAGAATAGGGAATGGGAATGGGAATGGGAAAGGGAAAGGGAAATGGAAAAGGAATAGAATAGAATAGAATAGAATAGAATAGGGAATGGGAATAGAACAGAACACAATAGAATAGAAAAGAATAAGGAATGGGAATAGTATAGTATAGTATAGTATAGTATAGTATAGTATAGTATAGTATAGAATAGAATAGAATAGAATAGAATAGAATAGGGAATGGTCATAGAACAGAATAGAATAGAATAGAATAGAATAGAATAGAATAGAATAGAATAGAATAGAATATGGAATGGGAATAGAACAGAACACAATAGAATAGAAAAGAATAAGGAATGGGAATAGTATAATATAGTATAGAATAGAATAGAATAGGGAATTGTCATAGAATAGAATAGAATAGAATAGAATAGAATAGAATAGAATAGGGAATGGGAATAGAATAGAATAGAATAATGGGAATGGGAATGGGAATGGGAATGGAAATGGGAATAGAATAGAGTAGAATAGAATAGGGAATGGGAATAGAACAGAACAGAACAGAACAGAACAGAACAGAACAGAATAGAATAGAATAGAATAGAATAGAATAGAATAGGTAATGGGAATAGAATTGAATTGAATAGAATAGAATAGAATAGAATAGAATAGAATAGAATAGAATACAATACAATACAATACAATACAATACAATACAATACGGAATGGGAATGGGATAGGTAATGGGAATGGGAATGGGAATGGGAATGGGAATGCGAATGGGAAAAGAATAGAATAAAATACAATATGGAATGGGAACGCGAACGGGAATGACAATAGAACAGAATAGAATAGAATAGAATAGAATAGAATAGAATAGAATATGGAATGGGAATAGAACAGAACACAATAGAATAGAAAAGAATAAGGAATGGGAATAGTATAATATAGTATAGAATAGAATAGAATAGGGAATTGTCATAGAATAGAATAGAATAGAATAGAATAGAATAGGGAATGGGAAGAGAATAGAATAGAATAATGGGAATGGGAATGGGAATGGGAATGGAAATGGGAATAGAATAGAGTAGAATAGAATAGGGAATGGGAATAGAACAGAACAGAACAGAACAGAACAGAACAGAACAGAACAGAATAGAATAGAATAGAATAGAATAGAATAGAATAGGTAATGGGAATAGAATTGAATTGAATAGAATAGAATAGAATAGAATAGAATAGAATACAATACAATACAATACAATACAATACAATACAATACAATACGGAATGGGAATGGGATAGGTAATGGGAATGGGAATGGGAATGGGAATGGGAATGGGAATGCGAATGGGAAAAGAATAGAATAAAATACAATATGGAATGGGAACGGGAACGGGAATGACAATAGAACAGAATAGAATAGAATAGAATAGAATAGAATAGAATAGAATAGAATAGAATAGAATAGGTAATGGGAATAGAATTGAATAGAATAGAATAGAATAGAATAGAATAGAATAGAATAGAATAGAATACAATACAATACAATACAATACAATACAATACAATACATTACAATACAATACGGAATGGGAATGGGATAGGTAATGGGAATGGGAATGGGAATGGGAATGGGAATGGGAATGGGATTGGGAAAAGAATAGAATAAAATACAATATGGAATGTGAACGGGAACGGGAATGACAATAGAATAGAATAGAATAGAATAGAATAGAATAGAATAGAATAGAATAGAATTGAATTGAATAGAATAGAATATTGGGAATGGGAACAGAACAGAACAGAACAGAAGAGAATAGAATAGAATAGAATAGAATAGAATAGAATAGAATAGAATAATGGGAATGGGAATGGGAATGGGAATAGAATAGAATAGAATAGAATAGAGTAGAATAGAATAGAATAGGGAATGGGAATAGAACAGAACAGAACAGAACAGAATAGAATAGAATAGGGAATGGGAATAGAATAGAATAGAATAGAATAGAATAGAATATAGTAGAATAGAATAGGGAATGGGAATAGAATAGAATAGAATAGAATAGAATAGAATAGAATAGAATAGAATGCAATAGGGAAAGGGAATGGGAAAGGTAATGGGAATGGGAATGGGAAAGGGAAAAGGAAAAGAATAGAATAGAATAGAATAGAATAGAATAGAATAGAATAGAATAGAATAGAATAGAATAGAATAGAATAAGGAATGGGAATAGAATAGAATAGAATAGAATAGAATAGAATAGAACAGAACAGAATAGAATAGAATAGAATAAGGAATGGGAATAGAATAGAATAGAATAGAATAGGGAATGGGAATGGGAATGGGAAAGGGAAAGGGAAATGGAAAAGGAATAGAATAGAATAGAATAGAATAGAATAGAATAGGGAATGGGAATAGAACAGAACACAATAGAATAGAAAAGAATAAGGAATGGGAATAGTATAGTATAGTATAGTATAGTATAGTATAGTATAGTATAGTATAGTATAGAATAGAATAGAATAGAATAGAATAGAATAGAATAGGGAATGGTCATAGAACAGAATAGTATAGAATAGAATAGAATAGAATAGAATAGAATATGGAATGGGAATAGAACAGAACACAATAGAATAGAAAAGAATAAGGAATGGGAATAGTATAATATAGTATAGAATAGAATAGAATAGGGAATTGTCATAGAATAGAATAGAATAGAATAGAATAGAATAGAATAGGGAATGGGAATAGAATAGAATAGAATAATGGGAATGGGAATGGGAATGGGAATGGAAATGGGAATAGAATAGAGTAGAAAAGAATAGGGAATGGGAATAGAACAGAACAGAACAGAACAGAACAGAACAGAACAGAATAGAATAGAATAGAATAGAATAGAATAGGTAATGGGAATAGAATTGAATTGAATAGAATAGAATAGAATAGAATAGAATAGAATACAATACAATACAATACAATACAATACAATACAATACGGAATGGGAATGGGATAGGTAATGGGAATGGGAATGGGAATGGGAATGGGAATGCGAATGGGAAAAGAATAGAATAAAATACAATATGGAATGGGAACGGGAACGGGAATGACAATAGAACAGAATAGAATAGAATAGAATAGAATAGAATAGAATATGGAATGGGAATAGAACAGAACACAATAGAATAGAAAAGAATAAGGAATGGGAATAGTATAATATAGTATAGAATAGAATAGAATAGGGAATTGTCATAGAATAGAATAGAATAGAATAGAATAGAATAGGGAATGGGAATAGAATAGAATAGAATAATGGGAATGGGAATGGGAATGGGAATGGAAATGGGAATAGAATAGAGTAGAATAGAATAGGGAATGGGAATAGAACAGAACAGAACAGAACAGAACAGAACAGAACAGAATAGAATAGAATAGAATAGAATAGAATAGAATAGGTAATGGGAATAGAATTGAATTGAATAGAATAGAATAGAATAGAATACAATACAATACAATACAATACAATACAATACAATACAATACAATACAATACGGAATGGGAATGGGATAGGTAATGGGAATGGGAATGGGAATGGGAATGGGAATGCGAATGGGAAAAGAATAGAATAAAATACAATATGGAATGGGAACGGGAACGGGAATGACAATAGAACAGAATAGAATAGAATAGAATAGAATAGAATAGAATAGAATAGAATAGAATAGGTAATGGGAATAGAATTGAATAGAATAGAATAGAATAGAATAGAATAGAATAGAATAGAATAGAATACAATACAATACAATACAATACAATACAATACAATACAATACATTACAATACAATACGGAATGGGAATGGGATAGGTAATGGGAATGGGAATGGGAATGGGAATGGGAATGGGAATGGGATTGGGAAAAGAATAGAATAAAATACAATATGGAATGGGAACGGGAACGGGAATGACAATAGAATAGAATAGAATAGAATAGAATAGAATAGAATAGAATAGAATTGAATTGAATTGAATAGAATAGAATATTGGGAATGGGAACAGAACAGAACAGAACAGAAGAGAATAGAATAGAATAGAATAGAATAGAATAGAATAGAATAGAATAGAATAGAATAGAATAATGGGAATGGGAATGGGAATGGGAATGGGAATAGAATAGAATAGAATATAATAGAGTAGAATAGAATAGAATAGGGAATGGGAATAGAACAGAACAGAACAGAACAGAATAGAATAGAATAGGGAATGGGAATAGAATAGAATAGAATAGAATAGAATAGAATATAGTAGAATAGAATAGGGAATGGGAATAGAATAGAATAGAATAGAATAGAATAGAATAGAATAGAATAGAATGCAATAGGGAAAGGGAATGGGAAAGGTAATGGGAATGGGAATGGGAAAGGGAAAAGGAAAAGAATAGAATAGAATAGAATAGAATAGAATAGAATAGAATAGAATAGAATAGAATAGAACAGAATAGAATAGAATAGAATAGAATAGAATAAGGAATGGGAATAGAATAGAATAGAATAGAATAGAATAGAATAGAATAGAATAGAATAGAATAGAACAGAATAGAATAGAATAGAATAAGGAATGGGAATAGAATAGAATAGAATAGAATAGGGAATGGGAATGGGAATGGGAAAGGGAAAGGGAAATGGAAAAGGAATAGAATAGAATAGAATAGAATAGAATAGGGAATGGGAATAGAACAGAACACAATAGAATAGAAAAGAATAAGGAATGGGAATAGTATAGTATAGTATAGTATAGTATAGTATAGTATAGTATAGTATAGAATAGAATAGAATAGAATAGAATAGAATAGAATAGAATAGAATAGGGAATGGTCATAGAACAGAATAGTATAGAATAGAATAGAATAGAATAGAATAGAATATGGAATGGGAATAGAACAGAACACAATAGAATAGAAAAGAATAAGGAATGGGAATAGTATAATATAGTATAGAATAGAATAGAATAGGGAATTGTCATAGAATAGAATAGAATAGAATAGAATAGAATAGAATAGAATAGGGAATGGGAATAGAATAGAATAGAATAATGGGAATGGGAATGGGAATGGGAATGGAAATTGCAATAGAATAGAGTAGAATAGAATAGGGAATGGGAATAGAACAGAACAGAACAGAACAGAACAGAACAGAACAGAACAGAATAGAATAGAATAGAATAGAATAGAATAGGTAATGGGAATAGAATTGAATTGAATAGAATAGAATAGAATAGAATAGAATAGAATAGAATACAATACAATACAATACAATACAATACGGAATGGGAATGGGATAGGTAATGGGAATGGGAATGGGAATGGGAATGGGAATGCGAATGGGAAAAGAATAGAATAAAATACAATATGGAATGGGAACGGGAACGGGAATGACAATAGAACAGAATAGAATAGAATAGAATAGAATAGAATAGAATAGAATAGAATAGAATATGGAATGGGAATAGAACAGAACACAATAGAATAGAAAAGAATAAGGAATGGGAATAGTATAATATAGTATAGAATAGAATAGAATAGGGAATTGTCATAGAATAGAATAGAATAGAATAGAATAGAATAGGGAATGGGAATAGAATAGAATAGAATAATGGGAATGGGAATGGGAATGGGAATGGAAATGGGAATAGAATAGAGTAGAATAGAATAGGGAATGGGAATAGAACAGAACAGAACAGAACAGAACAGAACAGAATAGAATAGAATAGAATAGAATAGAATAGAATAGGTAATGGGAATAGAATTGAATTGAATAGAATAGAATAGAATAGAATACAATACAATACAATACAATACAATACAATACAATACAATACAATACAATACGGAATGGGAATGGGATAGGTAATGGGAATGGGAATGGGAATGGGAATGGGAATGGGAATGCGAATGGGAAAAGAATAGAATAAAATACAATATGGAATGGGAACGGGAACGGGAATGACAATAGAACAGAATAGAATAGAATAGAATAGAATAGAATAGAATAGAATAGGTAATGGGAATAGAATTGAATAGAATAGAATAGAATAGAATAGAATAGAATAGAATAGAATAGAATAGAATAGAATAGAATAGAATACAATACAATACAATACAATACATTACAATACAATACGGAATGGGAATGGGATAGGTAATGGGAATGGGAATGGGAATGGGAATGGGAATGGGAATGGGATTGGGAAAAGAATAGAATAAAATACAATATGGAATGGGAACGGGAACGGGAATGACAATAGAATAGAATAGAATAGAGTAGAATAGAATAGAATAGAATAGAATAGAATAGAATAGAATTGAATTGAATAGAATAGAATATTGGGAATGGGAACAGAACAGAACAGAACAGAAGAGAATAGAATAGAATAGAATAGAATAGAATAGAATAGAATAGAATAGAATAGAATAGAATAGAATAGAATAATGGGAATGGGAATGGGAATGGGAATGGGAATAGAATAGAATAGAATAGAATAGAGTAGAATAGAATAGAATAGGGAATGGGAATAGAACAGAACAGAACAGAACAGAATAGAATAGAATAGGGAATGGGAATAGAATAGAATAGAATAGAATAGAATAGAATATAGTAGAATAGAATAGGGAATGGGAATTGAATAGAATAGAATAGAATAGAATAGAATAGAATAGAATGCAATAGGGAAAGGGAATGGGAAAGGTAATGGGAATGGGAATGGGAAAGGGAAAAGGAAAAGAATAGAATAGAATAGAATAGAATAGAATAGAATAGAATAGAACAGAATAGAATAGAATAGAATAGAATAGAATAAGGAATGGGAATAGAATAGAATAGAATAGAATAGAATAGAATAGGGTAATGGGAATAGAATTGAATAGAAAAGAATAGAATAGAATACAATAGAATACAATAGAATACAATACAATACAATACAATACAATACAATACAATACAATACAATACAATACAATACGGAATGGGAATGCTATAGGTAATGGGAATGGGAATGGGAATGCGAATGCGAATGCGAATGGGAAAAGAATAGAATAAAATACAATATGGAATGGGAACGGGAACGGGAATGACAATAGAACAGAATAGAATAGAATAGAATAGAATAGAATAGAATAGAATAGAATAGAATAGAATAGGTAATGGGAATAGAATTGAATTGAATTGAATTGAATTGAATTGAATTGAATAGAATAGAATAGAATACAATACAATACAATACAATACAATACAATACAATACAATACAATACAATACAATACGGAATGGGAATGGGATAGGTAATGGGAATGGGAATGGGAATGGGAAAAGAATAGAATAAAATACAATATGGAATGGGAACGGGAACGGGAATGACAATAGAATAGAATAGAATAGAATAGAATAGAATAGAATAGAATAGAATAGAATAGAATAGAATAATGGGAATGGGAATGGGAATGGGAATGGGAATAGAATAGAATAGAATAGAGTAGAATAGAATAGAATAGGGAATGGGAATAGAACAGAACAGAACAGAACAGAATAGAATAGAATAGGGAATGGGAATAGAATAGAATAGAATAGAATAGAATATAGTAGAATAGAATAGGGAATGGGAATAGAATAGAATGGAATAGAATAGAATAGAATAGAATAGAATAGAATAGAATAGAATAGAATAGAATAGAATAGAATGCAATATGGAAAGGGAATGGGAAAGGTAATGGGAATGGGAATGGGAAAGGGAAAAGGAAAAGAATAGAATAGAATAGAATAGATTAGAATAGAATAAGGAATGGGAATAGAATAGAATAGAATAATGGGAATGGGAATGGGAATGCGAAAAGAATAGAGTAGAATAGAATAGGGAATGGGAATAGAATAGAACAGAACAGAACAGAACAGAACAGAATAGAATAGAATAGAATAGAATAAAATAGAATAGGTAATGGGAATAGAATAGAATAGAATAGAATAGAATAGAATAGAATAGAATAGAATAGAATAGAATAAAATACAATACAATACAATACAATACAATACAATACGGAATGGGAATGGGAATGGGCATGGGAATGGGAATGGGAAAAGAATAGAATAGAATGGAATAAGGAATGGGAATAGAATAGAATAAAATGGAATAGGGAATGGGAATGGGAATGGGAATGGGAATGGGAATAGAATAGAATAGAATAGAATAGAATAGGGAATGGGAATGGGAAAGGGAAAGGGAAAGGGAAAGGGAAAGGGAAAGGGAAAAGGAATAGAATAGAATAGAATAGAATAGAATAGAATAGAATAGAATAATGGGAATGGGAATGGGAATGGGAATAGAATAGAATAGGGAATGGGAACAGAATAGAATAGAATAGAATAGAATAGAATAGAATAGAATAATGGGAATGGGAATGGGAATGGGAATGGGAATGGGAATGGGAATAGAATAGAATAGAATAGAATAGAATAGAATAGAATAGAATAATGGGAATGGGAATGGGAATGGGAATGGGAAAGGGAAAGGGAAAGGGAAAGGGAAAGGGAATGGGAATAGAATGGAATAGAATAGAATAGAATAGAATAGAATAGAATAGAATAGAATAGAATAATGGGAATGGGAATGGGAATGGGAATAGAATAGAATAGAATAGAATAGAATAGAATAGAATAGAATAGAATTGAATAGGGAATGGGAATAGAATAGTATACAATAGGATACAATCGAATAGGGAATGGGAATGGGAATGGGAATGGGAATGAGAATAGAATAGAATAGAATAGAATAGAATAGAATAGAATAGAATAGGGAATGGGAATTGAATTAGAATAGAATAGAATAGAATAGAATAGAATAGAATAGAAGAGAAGAGAAGAGAAGAGAATAGAATAGAATAATGGGAATGGGAATGGGAATGGGAATGGGAATGGGAATGGGAATGGGAATGGGAATGGGAATAGAATAGAATAGAATAGAATAGGGAATCATCATAGAATAGAATAGAATAGAATAGAATAGAATAGAATAGAATAAGGAATGGGAATAGAATAGAATAGAATAATGGGAATGGGAATGGGAATGGGAATGGGAATAGAATAGAATAGAATAGTATAGAATAGAATAGAATAGAATAGTATAGAATAGAATAGAATAGGGAATGGAAATAGAATAGAATAGAATAGAATAGAATAAGGAATGGGAATAGAATAGCATAATGGGAATGGGAATGGGAATGGGAATAGAATAGAATAGGGAATGGGAACAGAACAGAACAGAACAGAACAGAACAGAACAGAATAGAATAGAATAGAATAGAATAGAATAGAATAATGGGAATGGGAATGGGAATGGGAATAGAATAGAATAGAATAGAATAGAATCGAGTAGAATAGAATAGGGAATGGGAATAGAACAGAACAGAACAGAACAGAATAGAATAGAATAGGGAATGGGAATAGAGTAGAATAGAATATAATAGAATAGAATAGAATAGAATAGAATAGAATAGAATAGAATAGAATGCAATAGGGAAAGGTAATGGGAAAGGTAATGGGAATGGGAATGGGAAAGGGAAAAGGAAAAGAATAGAATAGAATAGAATAGATTAGAATAGAATAAGGAATGGGAATAGAATAGAATAGAATAATGGGAATGGGAATGGGAATGGGAATAGAATAGAATAAGGAATGGGAATAGAATAGAATAGAATAGAATAATGGGAATGGGAATGGGAATGCGAATAGAAAAGAGTAGAATAGAATAGGGAATGGGAATAGAACAGAACAGAATAGAATAGAATAGGGAATGGGAATAGAATAGAATAGAATAGAATAGAATAGAATAGAATAGAATGCAATAGGGAAAGGGAATGGGAAAGGGAATGGGAATGGGAATGGGAAAGGGAATAGAATAGAATAAGGAATGGGAATAGAAAAGAATATAATATAATAGAATGGAATAGAATAGTGGGAATGGGAATAGAATAGAATAGAATAGAATAGGGAATGGGAATAGAACAGAACAGAACAGAACAGAATAGAATAGAATAGAATAGAATAGAATAGAATAGAATAGAATAGAATAGAATAGAATAGAATAGAATAGAATAGAATAAGGAATGGGAATAGAATAGAATAATGGGAATGGGAATGGGAATGGGAATGGGAATAGAATAGAATAGGGAATGGGAACAGAACAGAACAGAACAGAACAGAATAGAATAGAATAGAATAGAATAGAATAGAATAGAATAGAATAATGGGAATGGGAATGGGAATGGGAATAGAATAGAATAGAATAGAATAGAATAATGGGAAAGGGAATGGGAATAGAATAGAATAGAATAGAATAGAATAGAATAGAATAGAATAGAATATAGTAGAATAGAATAGGGAATGGGAATAGAACAGAACAGAACAGAATAGAATAGAATAGGGAATGGGAATAGAATAGAAGAGAAGAGAATAGAATAGAATAGAATAGAATAGAATGCAATAGGGAAAGGGAATGGGAAAGGGAATGGGAATGGGAATGGGAAAGGGAATAGAATAGAATAAGGAATGGGAATAGAATAGAATATAATAGAATAGAATGGAATAGAATAGTGGGAATGGGAATAGAATAGAATAGAATAGAATAGAATAGGGAATGGGAATAGATCAGAACAGAATAGAATAGAATAGAATAGAATAGAATAGAATAGAATAGAATAGAATAAGGAATGGGAATAGAATAGAATAGAATAATGGGAATGGGAATGGGAATAGAATAGTATAAGGAATGGGAATAGAATAGAATATAATAGAATAGAATGGAATAGAATAGTGGGAATGGGAATAGAATAGAATAGAATAGAATAGGGAATGGGAATAGAACAGAACAGAATAGAATAGAATAGAATAGAATAGAATAGAATAGAATAGAATAGAATAGAATAAGGAATGGGAATAGAATAGAATAATGGGAATGGGAATGGGAATGGGAATAGAATAGAATAGGGAATGGGAACAGAACAGAACAGAACAGAACAGAACAGAATAGAATAGAATAGAATAGAATAGAATAGAATAATGGGAATGGGAATGGGAATAGAATAGAATAGAATAGAATAGAATAGAATAGAATAGAATAGAATAGAATAGAATAGAATAGAATCGAGTAGAATAGAATAGGGAATGGGAATAGAACAGAACAGAACAGAACAGAAAAGAATAGAATAGAATAGGGAATGGGAATAGAATAGAATAGAATAGAATAGAATAGAATAGAATAGAATAGAATAGAATAGAATATAGTAGAATAGAATAGGGAATGGGAATAGAATAGAATAGAATAGAATAGAATAGAATAGAATAGAATAGAATGCAATAGGGAAAGGTAATGGGAAAGGTAATGGGAATGGGAATGGGAAAGGGAAAAGGAAAAGAATAGAATAGAATAGAATAGATTAGAATAGAATAAGGAATGGGAATAGAATAGAATAGAATAATGGGAATGGGAATGGGAATGGGAATAGAATAGAATAAGGAATGGGAATAGAATAGAATAGAATAATGGGAATGGGAATGGGAATGCGAATAGAAAAGAGTAGAATAGAATAGGGAATGGGAATAGAACAGAACAGAACAGAACAGAACAGAACAGAATAGAATTGAATAGAATAGAATAGAATAGAATAGAATAGAATAGAATAGAATAGAATAGAATAGAATAGAATACAATACAATACAATACAATACAATACAATACAATACGGAATGGGAATGGGAATGGGAATGGGAATGGGCATGGGAATGGGAATGGGAAAAGAATAGAATAGAATGGAATAAGGAATGGGAATGGGAATAGGAATAGGAATGGGAATGGGAATGGGAATGGGAATGGGAATGGGAATAGAATAGAATAGAATAGAATAGAATAGAATAGAATAGAGAATGGCAAAGGAAATGGGAATGGGAAGGTAATGAGAAATGGAAAGATAATGGGAATGGGAACTGAATAGAATTTAATAGAATAGAATAGAATAGAATAGAATAGAATACAATACAATACAATACAATACAATACAATACAATACAATAGGGAAAGGGAAAGGGAATGGGAATGAGAATGGGAATGGGAATGGGAATGGGAATGGGAATGGGAATGGGAATAGAATCGAGTAGAATAGAATAGGGAATGGGAATAGAACAGAACAGAACAGAACAGAACAGAACAGAACAGAATAGAATAGAATAGAATAGAATAGAATAGAATAGAATAGGTAATGGGAATAGAATTGAATAGAATAGAATAGAATAGAATAGAATAGAATAGAATAGAATAGAATAGAATAGAACAGAATAGAATATAATAGAATAAGGAATGGGAATAGAATAGAATAGAATAGAATAGAATAGAATAGAATAGAATAGAATAGGGAATGGGAATGGGAATGGGAATGGGAATGGGAAAGGGAAAGGGAAAGGGAAAGGGAAAGGGAAAGGGAAAGGGAAAAGGAATAGAATAGAATAGAATAGAATAGAATAGAATAGAATAGAATAGAATAGAATAATGGGAATGGGAATGGGAATGGGAATAGAATAGAATAGGGAATGGGAACAGAATAGAATAGAATAGAATAGAATAGAATAGAATAGAATAGAATAGAATAGAATAGAATAGGATAGAATAATGGGAATGGTAATGGGAATGGTAATGGTAATGGGAATGGGAATAGAATAGAATAGAATAGAATAGAATAGAATAGAATAATGGGAATGGGAATGGGAATGGGAATGGGAATGGGAAAGGGAAAGGGAAAGGGAAAGGGAAAGGGAATAGAATAGAATAGAATAGAATAGAATAGAATAGAATAGAATAGAATAGAATAGAATAGAATAGAATAGAATAATGGGAATGGGAATGGGAATGGGAATGGGAATAGAATAGAATAGAATAGAATAGAATAGAATAGAATAGAATAATGGGAATGGTAATGGTAATGGGAATGGGAATGGGAATGGGAATAGAATAGAATAGAATAGAATAGAATAGAATAGAATAGAATAGAATAGAATAATGGGAATGGGAATGGGAATGGGAATGGGAAAGGGAAAGGGAAAGGGAAAGGGAAAGGGAATGGGAATAGAATGGAATAGAATAGAATAGAATAGAATAGAATAGAATAGAATAGAATAATGGGAATGGGAATGGGAATGGGAATAGAATAGAATAGAATAGAATAGAATAGAATAGAATAGAATAGAATTGAATTGAATTGAATAGGGAATGGGAATAGAATAGTATACAATAGGATACAATTGAATAGGGAATGGGAATGGGAATGGGAATGGGAATGAGAATAGAATAGAATAGAATAGAATAGAATAGAATAGAATAGGGAATGGGAATTGAATTAGAATAGAATAGAATAGAATAGAATAGAATAGAATAGAATAGAATAGAAGAGAAGAGAAGAGAATAGAATAGAATAATGGGAATGGGAATGGGAATGGGAATGGGAATGGGAATGGGAATGGGAATGGGAATAGAATAGAATAGAATAGAATAGGGAATCATCATAGAATAGAATAGAATAGAATAGAATAGAATAGAATAGAATAGAATAAGGAATGGGAATAGAATAGAATAGAATAATGGGAATGGGAATGGGAATGGGAATGGGAATAGAATAGAATAGAGTAGAGTAGAATAGAATAGAATAGGCAATGGGAAGGGGAAAGGGAAAGGGAAAGGGAATGGGAATGGGAATAGAATAGAATAGAATAGAATAGAATAGAATAGGATAGGATAGAATAGAATAGAATAGAATAGAATAGAATAGTATAGAATAGAATAGAATAGGGAATGGAAATAGAATAGAATAGAATAGAATAGAATAGAATAAGGAATGGGAATAGAATAGAATAATGGGAATGGGAATGGGAATGGGAATAGAATAGAATAGGGAATGGGAACAGAACAGAACAGAACAGAACAGAATAGAATAGAATAGAATAGAATAGAATAGAATAGAATAATGGGAATGGGAATGGGAATGGGAATAGAATAGAATAGAATAGAATAGAATAGAATCGAGTAGAATAGAATAGGGAATGGGAATAGAACAGAACAGAACAGAACAGAATAGAATAGAATAGGGAATGGGAATAGAGTAGAATAGAATATAATAGAATAGAATAGAATAGAATATAGTAGAATAGAATAGAATATAGTAGAATAGAATAGGGAATGGGAATAGAATAGAATAGAATAGAATAGAATAGAATAGAATAGAATGCAATAGGGAAAGGTAATGGGAAAGGTAATGGGAATGGGAATGGGAAAGGGAAAAGGAAAAGAATAGAATAGAATAGAATAGATTAGAATAGAATAAGGAATGGGAATAGAATAGAATAGAATAATGGGAATGGGAATGGGAATGGGAATAGAATAGAATAAGGAATGGGAATAGAATAGAATAGAGTAGAATAATGGGAATGGGAATGGGAATGCGAATAGAAAAGAGTAGAATAGAATAGGGAATGGGAATAGAACAGAACAGAACAGAATAGAATAGAATAGGGAATGGGAATAGAATAGAATAAAATAGAATAGAATAGAATAGAATAGAATAGAATAGAATGCAATAGGGAAAGGGAATGGGAAAGGGAATGGGAATGGGAATGGGAAAGGGAATAGAATAGAATAAGGAATGGGAATAGAAAAGAATATAATAGAATAGAATGGAATAGAATAGTGGGAATGGGAATAGAATAGAATAGAATAGAATAGGGAATGGGAATAGAACAGAACAGAATAGGATAGAATAGAATAGAATAGAATAGAATAGAATAGAATAGAATAAGGAATGGCAATAGAATAGAATAATGGGAATGGGAATGGGAATGGGAATAGAATAGAATAGGGAATGGGAACAGAACAGAACAGAACAGAACAGAATAGAATAGAATAGAATAGAATAGAATAGAATAGAATAATGGGAATGGGAATGGGAATAGAATAGAATAGAATAGAATAGAATAATGGGAAAGGGAATGGGAATAGAATAGAATAGAATAGAATAGAGTAGAATAGAATAGAATAGAATATAGTAGAATAGAATAGGGAATGGGAATAGAACAGAACAGAACAGAATAGAATAGAATTGGGATATGGGAATAGAATAGAATAGAAGAGAAGAGAATAGAATAGAATAGAATAGAATGCAATAGGGAAAGGGAATGGGAAAGGGAATGGGAATGGGAATGGGAAAGGGAATAGAATAGAATAAGGAATGGGAATAGAATAGAATATAATAGAATAGAATGGAATAGAATAGTGGGAATGGGAATAGAATAGAATAGAATAGAATAGAATAGGGAATGGGAATAGATCAGAACAGAATAGAATAGAATAGAATAGAATAGAATAGAATAAGGAATGGGAATAGAATAGAATAGAATAATGGGAATGGGAATGGGAATAGAATAGAATAAGGAATGGGAATAGAATAGAATATAATAGAATAGAATGGAATAGAATAGTGGGAATGGGAATAGAATAGAATAGAATAGAATAGGGAATGGGAATAGAACAGAACAGAATAGAATAGAATAGAATAGAATAGAATAGAATAGAATAAGGAATGGGAATAGAATAGAATAATGGGAATGGGAATGGGAATGGGAATAGAATAGAATAGGGAATGGGAACAGAACAGAACAGAACAGAATAGAATAGAATAGAATAGAATAGAATAGAATAGAATAATGGGAATGGGAATGGGAATAGAATAGAATAGAATAGAATAGAATAGAATAGAATAGAATAGAATAGAATAGAATCGAGTAGAATAGAATAGGGAATGGGAATAGAACAGAACAGAACAGAACAGAATAGAATAGAATAGGGAATGGGAATAGAATAGAATAGAATAGAATAGAATAGAATAGAATAGAATAGAATATAGTAGAATAGAATAGGGAATGGGAATAGAATAGAATAGAATAGAATAGAATAGAATAGAATAGAATGCAATAGGGAAAGGTAATGGGAAAGGTAATGGGAATGGGAATGGGAAAGGGAAAAGGAAAAGAATAGAATAGAATAGAATAGATTAGAATAGAATAAGGAATGGGAATAGAATAGAATAGAATAATGGGAATGGGAATGGGAATGGGAATAGAATAGAATAAGGAATGGGAATAGAATAGAATAGAATAATGGGAATGGGAATGGGAATGCGAATAGAAAAGAGTAGAATAGAATAGGGAATGGGAATAGAACAGAACAGAACAGAACAGAACAGAACAGAATAGAATAGAATAGAATAGAATAGAATAGAATACAATACAATACAATACAATACAATACAATACAATACAATACAATACAATACAATACAATACGGAATGGGAATGGGAATGGGAATGGGCATGGGAATGGGAATGGGAAAAGAATAGAATAGAATGGAATAAGGAATGGGAATAGAATAGAATAAAATGGAATAGGGAATGGGAATGGGAATGGGAATAGGAATAGGAATGGGAATGGGAATTGGAATGGGAAAGGGAATAGAATAGAATAGAATAGAATAGAATAGAATAGAGAATGGCAAAGGAAATGGGAATGGGAAGGTAATGAGAAATGGAAAGATAATGGGAATGGGAACTGAATAGAATAGAATAGAATAGAATAGAATACAATACAATACAATACAATACAATACAATACAATAGGGAAAGGGAAAGGGAATGGGAATGGGAATGGAAATGGGAATGGGAATCGGAATGGGAATGGGAATGGGAATGGGAATAGAATAGAATAGAATAGAATAGAATAGAATAGAATAGGGAATCATCATAGAATAGAATAGAATAGAATAGAATAGAATAGAATAAGGAATGGGAATAGAATAGAATAGAATAGAATAATGGGAATGGGAATGGGAATGGGAATGGGAATAGAATAGAATAGAGTAGAGTAGAATAGAATAGAATAGGCAATGGGAAGGGGAAAGGGAAAGGGAAAGGGAATGGGAATAGAATAGAATAGAATAGAATAGAATAGGATAGAATAGAATAGAATAGTATAGAATAGAATAGAATAGGGAATGGAAATAGAATAGAATAGAATAGAATAGAATAGGGAATGGGAAAGGTAATGGGAATCTGAAAGGTAATGGGAAATGGAAAGGTAATGGGAATGGGAACTCAATAGAATAGAATAGAATAGAATAGAATAGAATAGAATAGAATAGAATAGAATAGAATAGAATAGAATAGAATAGAATAGAATAGAATAGAATAAGGAATGGGAAAAGAATAGAATAGAATAATGGGAATGGGAATGGGAATGGGAATGGGACTGGGAATGGGAACAGAATAGAATAGAGTAGAATAGAATAGGCAATGGGAAGGGGAAAGGGAAAGGGAAAGGGAAAGGGAAAGGGAAAGGGAAAGGGAATGGGAATGGGAATAGAATAGAATAGAATAGAATAGAATAGAATAGAATAGGGAATGGGAATAGAATAGAATAGAATAATGGGAATGGGAATGGGAATGGGAATGGGAATGGGAATGGGAATGGGAATGGGAATGGGAATAGAATAGAATAGAATAGAATAGAATAGAATAGAATAGAATAAAATAGAATAGAATAGAATAGAATAGAATAGAATAGAATAGAATAGAATAGAATAGAATAGAATAGAATAAGGAATGGGAATAGAATAGAATAATAATATCGAGAAAATAATTAGAGAACAAAAAAAAATCCTGGAAGAAATGACGAGCATATCATCGACGATCCTGAAAACAGGGAAGAAGACCCCCTCAAATCCCACCATATCTATGACCTCCCCGGCTACCCAAAAATCAATGGAAGGAGCACAAAAAACGGATAAGGCCATAGCAACACCAACATTACTAACAGTACAGTCAACATTGACATTAATTCAAGAAACGATGGTGGCCATGCAGGAGAAAATGTCTAACAATCACACCGAATTAAAAACAGATATCCATCAACTGGACCAGAAGATGAATGAGATTCAAGTCTTAATCTCGAACAATGAAGAAAGGATCCAGAAGGCAGAACAAAAAATAGAACAAAATGAGAAGAAGCTGGATATGGTAGACCAGACGTTGACGATGCAAAATAAGGAATTAGAAGACTCATTAATACAATTAGAGATGGATAGGGCGTCATTCTACTTGCGCTTTCAAAATGTGGAAGAAGATAAAGATGAGGATTTAGGAGAGAAGATGGCGGAATTAATTGCAGAAATACTCCAACAAGACAAACGCGAGATTATCAGAGAACTGGACGACGTCTATAGAGTGCAAACAAACTATGTGAGGAGAAATAGGCTCCCCAGAGAAGTTCATATTAGATTTGCAAGAAAGAAAGTAAAGGACATCTTATACAATATGGCGAGGGACGGTCAAATAACATACAGAGGAAAGGAAGTGATAATACTGAAACAGATTCCGAGAAGAGTGAGGGAGGTGAGAAAAGGCTATAGATTTTTGGCGGCGCAATTGAACAAAAGAAATATATTATTTAGATGGCTCCTGCCAGAGGGGATGCTAATCACCTGGCAGGGGAGAAAAATAAAAATAGACAGCTTGAGCACAGCACAAGATTTTCTCGACCAGTTAAGGGGTGCAGAAGAAGAACAAAGTAGTAAGGAGGAAATAGAGGCGACAAATCTAGACGAGGAAGAAACCGCGGAGGAGAAGAAGACCGAAGGAGAAGCCAAGGAGAAAAAAACAAGACCAGGAAGAGCCGTAAGACTAAACAAGAACTAAAACCGAGCAAGGAAATTAGGAATGAAGGATCTAAAATTAATTTCAGTAAATGTTAATGGTTTAAATGACAGCAAAAAAAGGAAATTAACACTCACAAAGCTAGCAAAACAAAATATGGATATAATCTGTCTACAGGAGGTCCATATAAAAAAGGATGAGGGCAAATGTCTGGAGTACAGAAAATTTGGTAAACTATTCACCTCATTAGCAGAAAAAAGAAAGAGAGGGGTAGCAATTTATGTTAAAAAAGGTATTGAAGCAGAATTGAAATATAATGATACAAAAGGTAGAATACTTATGGTTGAAATCACGATAGAAAACTCTAAAATGTTACTAGTGGGCATTTATGCTCCAAATAAAAAACAAGGAGAATTCTTTCAAAAGCTACGTGAACAATTAGGGAATATGGAGCACAATGAAATTTGCATGACAGGTGATTTCAATGGAATTATAGACCCAGTTAATGATTATAAAAGCAATAAAATGAACAAAAATAAAAGGACGACCTTGCCAAAAGCCTTTTTTGACTTGGTGGAGGAAGTGAATTTAATTGATATATGGCGAACTTTGCACCCAACTGAAAGAAAATTTACATTCTATTCCAACTCACAACAGTCATGGTCGAGGTTAGATATGGTTTGGGTCACTAGGACGCTAGGTTTAGAAATTGAGACAGTGGAAATTAGCCCAAACATCTGGGCAGATCATAACCCTCTGGAAATAAAATGGAGAAGTATAAAGAGAAAGAAACAACAAAGATGGAGGCTAAATACAAAACTATTATGTGACAAAGAGTTCGTAGAAAAATTAAAAGGAGAAATCAAGACCTTTTTTGGAGAAAATGAGAACCAAGGGACACCCAGCGAAATAGTATGGGATACATTGAAGGCATACCTGAGAGGGGTAATAATATCCTACTCCGCATACAAAAACAAACTAAAAAGAAAGTCCAGGGAAGATCTCATCAAGCAGCTAGATGAAGCAGAAAGGAAACTCCAAAAAATGCCTGGTGACACTGTAGCAAAGGAAAATTGGATGGTGTGGAGACATAAATTAAATATTCTAGACCAAGAAGAGCTAGCCCAAAAAATAAAAAGAACAAAACAGCACTATTTTGAGAACGCTAATAAATCGGGCAGGTGGCTGGCCTATAAATTAAAAAAGGAAAATGAAAAAGGGACAATCCAGACATTAGAAGATGCGGAGGGAAATCTCTTAAATAAAGAAGAAGATAAATTAGAAAGAGCGAGAGAGTACTACGAATCCCTATATAAAGAAGAGGAGACCTCGGAGGGAAAAATAGATCAATATTTGGCAGAGGCGGAGCTCCCGCAAATAACAGAGGAAGAGAAGGAGATGCTCAATGCTAAGATAACAACTGAAGAGTTCAAAAAAGCCCTGTCCAAACTTAAAAACAACAAATCACCTGGCCCAGACGGATTCCCAGGAGAAATATACAAAAAACTGGAAGAAATTCTACAACCAAAATTAATGGAAATTTTTAACGAGGTTTTGACAGGCTCCAAAATTCCTGATTCATGGAGGGAAGCCCATGTTACACTGCTGCCGAAAGAAGGTGCCGACCCCAAAAAAATTCAAAACTACAGACCAATCTCACTTCTAAACACCGACTATAAATTATTTATGTGTATAATGGCAGAAAGAACTAAAAAAATATTAAATAATTGGATTCACAAAGATCAAAATGGCTTTCTCCCGGGACGACAAATTAGGGATAATTTGAGAATTGTACTAGACACCCTAGAATACTATGAAGAACACCCAGAAAAGCAGTTGGCCTTAGTCTTTTTGGATGCCCAAAAGGCATTCGACAACCTAAATTGGAATTTTATGACCAAACAAATTAAAATAATAGGATTTGGGCAAAACTTCGAAAAAATGATAAAAACTATCTATGACAATCAGAGGGCGAGCATTTTAGTAAATGGAGACAGGACAAGAACCTTCCAAATTAAGAAAGGAGTAAGGCAAGGCTGTCCCTTGTCACCGCTACTATTCATTTTGGCCCTGGAAGTTTTGCTACGAAACATTAGAAACAACGAGGAAATCAAAGGCCTGAGAATTAGAAAAGAGACTTATAAAACACAAGCCTTCGCGGACGACGTGGCGCTAATATTAGAAGATCCATTGATATCTGGACAAAAAGTACTAGAGGAACTGGGTAAATATGGAGAGGTGGCAGGCCTTAAATTGAATAAATCTAAAACCAAAATACTTACTAAAAATGTAACTGAGTCACAGAAGAAAGAGATAGAAGAAACTTTGGGCCTACAAGTAGTCCCAAAAATAAAATACCTAGGAATTTGGTTAACCAAAAGGTGTTCTTCCCTAAAAGAAGATAATTATTCCCCACTAATTAATAAATTAAAACAAGATTTGGATAGATGGAAAAAGATTAAATTATCACTTATAGGCAAAATTGTGGCAATCAAGATGAACATTCTCCCCAAGATCTTATTTTTATACCAAAACCTACCAGTAAATTTAGAGAAAAAATTTTTTTTAGAATTAAATAAGACCATTAGGGAATTTGTTTGGGAAGGGAAAAAATCAAGGATCTCACTTAAAATTCTACAGGAAAAAAGGAACGTGGGAGGATTTTGACTCCCAAATTGGGAAACGTATTATAGAGCGGCAAAGTTGATATGGATAAAGGATTGGATCACTTTGGAGAATAAGAGAATTTTAGTGTTAGAAGGTCATGACCTACAGAAAGGGTGGCATGCATATCTATGGGACAAAGACAATAAAAAGAAAACTTATTTCCATAGGCATAAAATCAGGGACTCCCTAATACAAACGTGGGTGGGGATCAGGCAGAGATATTATACCAAGGTCCCAATTTGGCTTTCCACGGTAGAGGCAATGATTTACCCCAATAGGTGGGGAATGGAGAAACTGTACAGATACAAAGACATTGTCGATGGAGGGGGAAACATTAAATCAAATGAAGTTCTGAGAGATCAAGGTATAACCTTAGACTGGTGGACCTACCTACAAATAAAATCAAGATACCAGAAAGATAAAGATGAGTATGGCTTAGAATTAGGATATAATGGATTAGACAAAATTTTGATGGGACAAGGGAATAAAGCGTTGGCCAAGCTGTATAACTATCTATCGGATGAAGATAGAGATGAGGATATAATTAGAAACCAATTGAGAGCATGGGAGAGAAATATTGGACACAGTTTGGACCTTAACGAATGGGAAGAAGCCTGGAACAAAAATTATAAATTAACTAGAGCAGCCACGTATAAGGAAAACCATTACAAAATGCTCCACAGGTGGTATTTAGCACCTGCAAGATTAGCAAAGATGTTCCCCAATGCACAGCCAAATTGTTGGAAATGTGGCCATGGTCATGGCACCTTCTTTCATATGTGGTGGACATGCCCCGAAGCAAAAAGGTATTGGAGCAAAATCCGAAGATGGTTGAAAGATATACTCAAAGAAGAAATTGATTTGAATCCAGAAATATTTCTCCTGGGAATGGTAAAGAAAGGGCATGGAAAGGAAAAGGTCCATCTCCTAATACACATAGCTACAGCTGCCAGACTAGCATACGCTCAATATTGGAAAAAGAAAGACCTACCACCAGATGACCTTATAATTAATAAAATATTAGAGTGTGCAGAGATAAGTAAATTAACACACGAGATAAATGATGACGAAAACTCTGATTATGATACTGTGTGGGGAAGATGGTACGAATGGATAAATGATAGAATTAAGAAAGGAATAAACGGTGCAGAGATTAATTTGAAATGTGCAGTATAAATGACACCAGATACTTACTTATGTATATATGTAAAAACACTGAGAATCCGATGTTAAATAGAATCGTGACTATATTTTATTTGTGTAAAAAAAAAACCCAATAAAAATTGTATTCAAAAAAAAAAAAAAGAATAGAATAATGGGAATGGGAATGGGAATGGGAATGGGAATGGGAATGGGAATGGGAATGGGAATAGAATAGAATAGAGTAGAATAGAATAGGGAATGGGAATAGAACAGAACAGAATAGAACAGAACAGAACAGAACAGAACAGAACAGAACAGAACAGAATAGAATAGAATAGAATAGAATAGAATAGAATAAGGAATGGGAATAGAATAGAATAGAATGGAATAGGGAATGGGAATGGGAATAGGAATGGGAATGGGAATGGGAATTGGAATGGGAAAGGGAATAGAATAGAATAGAATAGAATAGAATAGAATAGAATAGGGAATGGCAAAGGTAATGGGAATGGGAAAGGTAATGAGAAATGGAAAGATAATGGGAATGGGAACTGAATAGAATAGAATAGAATAGAATAGGGAATCGTCATAGAATAGAATAAAATAGAATAGAATAGAATAGAATAGAATAGAATAGAATAGAATAGAATAGAATAAAATAAGGAATGGGAATAGAATAGAATAGAATAATGGGAATGGGAATGGGAATGGGAATGGGAATGGGAATGGGAATGGGAATAGAATAGAATAGAGTAGAATAGAATAGGCAATGGGAAGGGGAAAGGGAAAGGGAATGGGAATGGGAATAGAAGAGAATAGAATAGAATAGAATAGAATAGAATAGAATAGAATAGAATAGAATAGGGAATGGAAATAGAATAGAATAGAATAGAATAGACTAGGGAATGGGAAAGGTAATGGGAATCTGAAAGGTAATGGGAAATGGAAAGGTAATGGGAATGGGAACTGAATCGGATCGAATCGAATCGAATCGAATCGAATCGAATCGAATCGAATCGAATAGAATAGAATAGAATAATGGGAATGGGAACGGGAATGGGAATGGGAATGGGAATAGAATAGAATAGAATAGAGTAGAATAGAATAGGCAATGGGAAGGGGAAAGGGAAAGGGAAAGAAAAAGGGAATGGGAATAGGAATAGAATAGAATAGAATAGAATAGAATAGAATAGGGAATGGGAATAGAATAGAATAATGGGAATGGGAATGGGAATGGGAATGGGAATGGGAATGGGAATAGAATAGAATAGAGTAGAATAGAATAGGCAATGGGAATGGGAATGGGAATGGGAATGGGAATGGGAAAGGGAAAGGGAAAGGGAAAGGGAATGGGAATAGAATAGAATAGAATAGAATAGAATAGAATAGAATAGAATAGAATAGAATAATGGGAATGGGAATGGGAATGGGAATGGGAATGGGAATGGGAATAGAATAGAATAGGGAATGGACATAGAATAGAATAGAATAGAATAGAATAGAATAGAATAGAATAGAATTGAATAGAATTGAATAGAATTGAATAGGGAATGGGAATAGAATAGTATACAATAGGACACAATCGAATAGCGAATGGGAATGGGAATGGGAATGAGAATAGAATAGAATAGAATAGAATAGAATAGAATAGAATAGAATAGAATAGAATAGAAAAGAATAGAATAGAATAGAATAGAATAGAATAGAATAAGGAATGGCAATAGAATAAGGAATGGCAATAGAATAGAATAGAATAATGGGAATGGGAATGGGAATGGGAATGGGAATGGGAATGGGAATGGGAATAGAATAGAATAGAGTAGAATAGAATAGGGAATGGGAATAGAACAGAACGGAACGGAACAGAACAGAACAGAACAGAACAGAACATAGTAGAATAGAATAGAATAGAATAGAATAGAATAGAATAGAATAGAATAGAATAGAATAAGGAATGGGAATGGGAATGGGAATGGGAATGGGAATGGGAAAGGGAAAGGGAAAGGGAAAGGGAAAGGGAAAGGGAAAGGGAATAGAATAGAATAGAATAGAATAGAATAGAATAGAATAGAATAGAATAGAATAGAATAAGGAATGGGAATAGAATAGAATAGAATAAGGAATGGGAATGGGAATGGGAATGGGAATGGGAATGGGAAAGGGAAAGGGAAAGGGAAAGGGAAAGGGAAAGGGAATAGAATAGAGTAGAATAGAATAGGGAATGGGAATAGAACAGAACAGAACAGAACAGAACAGAATACAATAGAATAGAATAGAATAGAATAGGTAATGGGAATAGAATAGGATAGAATAGAATAGAATAGAATAGAATACAATACAATACAATACAATACAATACGGAATGGGAATGGGATAGGTAATGGGAATGGGAATGGGAATGGGAATGGGAATGGGAAAAGAATAGAATAAAATACAATATGGAATGGGAACGGGAACGGGAATGACAATAGAATAGAATAGAAAAGAATAGAATAGAATAGAATAGAATAGAATAGAATAGAATAGAATAGAATAGAATAGAATAGAATAGAATAAGGAATGGGAATAGAATAGAATAGAATAGAATAGAATAGAATAGAATAGAATAGGGAATGGGAAAGGGAAAGGGAATGGGAAAGGGAAAGGGAAAGGGAATGGGAATGGGAATGGGAAAGGGAAAAGGAATAGAATAGAATAGAATAGAATAGAATAGAATAGAATAGAGTAGAATAGAGTAGAATAGAATAGGGAATGGGAATAGAACAGAACAGAACAGAACAGAATAGAATAGAATAGGGAATGGGAATAGAATAGAATAGAATAGAATATAGTAGAATAGAATAGGGAATGGGAATAGAATAGAATAGAATAGAATAGAATGCAATAGGGAAAGGGAATGGGAAAGGTAATGGGAATGGGAATGGGAATGGGAAAGGGAAAAGGAATAGAATAGAACAGAATAGAATAGAATAGAATAGAATAGAATAGATTAGAATAGAATAAGGAATGGGAATAGAATAGAATAGAATAGAATAGAATAGAGAATGGGAATAGAACAAAACAGAACAGAACAGAATAGAATAGAATAGAATAGGGAATGGAAATAGAACATAACGGAACGGAACGGAACAGAACAGAACAGAACAGAACAGAACATAGTAGAATAGAATAGAATAGAATAGAATAGAATAGAATAGAATAGAATAGAATAGAATAGAATAGAATAAGGAATGGGAATAGAATAGAATAGAATAATGGGAATGGGAATGGGAATGGGAATGGGAATAGAATAGAATAGAATAGAATAGAATAGAATAGGGAATGGGAATGGGAATGGGAAAGGGAAAGGGAAAGGGAAAGGGAAAGGGAAAGGGAAAGGGAAAGGGAAAAGGAATAGAATAGAATAGAATAGAATAGAATAGAATAGAATAGAATAAGGAATGGGAATAGAATAGAATAGAATAATGGGAATGGGAATGGGAATGGGAATGGGAATAGAATAGAGTAGAATAGAATAGGGAATGGGAATAGAACAGAACAGAACAGAACAGAACAGAACAGAACAAAACAGAATAGAATAGAATAGAATAGAATAGAATAGGTAATGGGAATAGAATAGAATAGAATAGAATACAATACAATACAATACAATACAATACAATACAATACAATACAATACAATACGGAATGGGAATGGGATAGGTAATGGGAATGGGAATGGGAATTGGAATGGGAAAAGAATAGAATAAAATACAATATGGAATGGGAACGGGAACGGGAATGACAATAGAATAGAATAGAATAGAATAGAATAGAATAGAATAGAATAGAATAAGGAATGGGAATAGAATAGAATAGAATAGAATAGAATAGAATAGAATAGAATAGAATAGAATAGAATAATGGGAATGGGAATGGGAATAGAATAGAATAGGGAATGGGAATAGAACAGAACTGAACAGAACAGAACAGAACAGAACAGAATAGAATAGAATAATGGGAATGGGAATGGGAATGGGAATAGAATAGAATAGAATAGAATAGAATAGAATAGAATAGAATAGAATAAGGAATGGCAATAGAATAGAATAGAATAATGGGAATGGGAATGGGAATGGGAATGGGAATGGGAATGGGAATGGGAATAGAATAGAATAGAGTAGAATAGAATAGGGAATGGGAATAGAACAGAACGGAACGGAACAGAACAGAACAGAACAGAACAGAACATAGTAGAATAGAATAGAATAGAATAGAATAGAATAGAATAGAATAGAATAGAATAGAATAGAATAGAATAAGGAATGGGAATGGGAATGGGAATGGGAATGGGAATGGGAAAGGGAAAGGGAAAGGGAAAGGGAAAGGGAAAGGGAAGGGGAATAGAATAGAATAGAATAGAATAGAATAGAATAGAATAGAATAGAATAGAATAAGGAATGGGAATAGAATAGAATAGAATAAGGAATGGGAATGGGAATGGGAATGGGAATGGGAATGGGAAAGGGAAAGGGAAAGGGAAAGGGAAAGGGAAAGGGAAAGGGAATAGAATAGAGTAGAATAGAATAGGGAATGGGAATAGAACAGAACAGAACAGAACAGAACAGAATACAATAGAATAGAATAGAATAGAATAGGTAATGGGAATAGAATAGGATAGAATAGAATAGAATAGAATAGAATACAATACAATACAATACAATACAATACGGAATGGGAATGGGATAGGTAATGGGAATGGGAATGGGAATGGGAATAGAATAGAATAGAATAGAATAGAATAGAATAGAATAGAATAGAATAGAATAGAATAAGGAATGGGAATAGAATAGAATAGAATAGAATAGAATAGAATAGAATAGAATAATGGGAATGGGAATGGGAATAGAATAGAATAGGGAATGGGAACAGAACAGAACAGAACAGAACAGAACAGAATAGAATAATGGGAATGGGAATGGGAATGGGAATAGAATAGAATAGAATAGAATAGAATAGAATAGAATAGAATAGAATAAGGAATGGCAATAGAATAGAATAGAATAATGGGAATGGGAATGGGAATGGGAATGGGAATGGGAATGGGAATAGAATAGAATAGAGTAGAATAGAATAGGGAATGGGAATAGAACAGAACGGAACGGAACAGAACAGAACAGAACAGAACATAGTAGAATAGAATAGAATAGAATAGAATAGAATAGAATAGGGAATGGGAATGGGAATGGGAATGGAAATGGGAATGGGAAAGGGAAAGGGAAAGGGAAAGGGAAAGGGAAAGGGAATAGAATAGAATAGAATAGAATAGAATAGAATAGAATAGGCAATGGGAATGGGAATGGGAATGGGAATGGGAATGGGAATGGGAATGGGAAAGGGAAAGGGAAAGGGAAAGGGAATGGGAATAGAATAGAATAGAATAGAATAGAATAGAATAGAATAGAATAGAATAATGGGAATGGGAATGGGAATGGGAATGGGAATGGGAATGGGAATAGAATAGAATAGGGAATGGACATAGAATAGAATAGAATAGAATAGAATAGAATAGAATAGAATAGAATTGAATAGAATTGAATAGAATTGAATAGGGAATGGGAATAGAATAGTATACAATAGGACACAATCGAATAGCGAATGGGAATGGGAATGAGAATAGAATAGAATAGAATAGAATAGAATAGAATAGAATAGAATAGAATAGAATAGAATAAGGAATGGCAATAGAATAGAATAGAATAATGGGAATGGGAATGGGAATGGGAATGGGAATGGGAATGGGAATAGAATAGAATAGAGTAGAATAGAATAGGGAATGGGAATAGAACAGAACGGAACGGAACAGAACAGAACAGAACAGAACAGAACATAGTAGAATAGAATAGAATAGAATAGAATAGAATAGAATAGAATAGAATAGAATAGAATAGAATAGAATAGAATAAGGAATGGGAATGGGAATGGGAATGGGAATGGGAATGGGAAAGGGAAAGGGAAAGGGAAAGGGAAAGGGAAAGGGAAAGGGAATAGAATAGAATAGAATAGAATAGAATAGAATAGAATAGAATAGAATAGAATAAGGAATGGGAATAGAATAGAATAGAATAAGGAATGGGAATGGGAATGGGAATGGGAATGGGAATGGGAAAGGGAAAGGGAAAGGGAAAGGGAAAGGGAAAGGGAATAGAATAGAGTAGAATAGAATAGGGAATGGGAATAGAACAGAACAGAACAGAACAGAACAGAATACAATAGAACAGAATAGAATAGAATAGGTAATGGGAATAGAATAGGATAGAATAGAATAGAATAGAATAGAATAGAATACAATACAATACAATACAATACGGAATGGGAATGGGATAGGTAATGGGAATGGGAATGGGAATGGGAATGGGAATGGGAATGGGAAAAGAATAGAATAAAATACAATATGGAATGGGAACGGGAACGGGAATGACAATAGAATAGAATAGAATAGAATAGAATAGAATAGAATAGAATAGAATAGAATAGAATAAGGAATGGGAATAGAATAGAATAGAATAGAATAGAATAGGGAATGGGAAAGGGAATGGGAAAGGGAAAGGGAAAGGGAATGGGAAAGGGAAAAGGAATAGAATAGAATAGAATAGAATAGAATAGAATAGAATAGAGTAGAATAGAGTAGAATAGAATAGGGAATGGGAATAGAACAGAACAGAACAGAACAGAATAGAATAGAATAGAATAGGGAATGGGAATAGAATAGAATAGAATAGAATATAGTAGAATAGAATAGGGAATGGGAATAGAATAGAATAGAATAGAATAGAATGCAATAGGGAAAGGGAATGGGAAAGGTAATGGGAATGGGAATGGGAATGGGAAAGGGAAAAGGAATAGAATAGAATAGAATAGAATAGAATAGAATAGAATAGAATAGATTAGAATAGAATAAGGAATGGGAATAGAATAGAATAGAATAGAATAGAATAGAATAGAATAGAATAGAGAATGGGAATAGAACAAAACAGAACAGAACAGAATAGAATAGAATAGAATAGGGAATGGAAATAGAACATAACGGAACGGAACGGAACAGAACAGAACAGAACAGAACAGAACATAGTAGAATAGAATAGAATAGAATAGAATAGAATAGAATAGAATAGAATAGAATAGAATAGAATAGAATAAGGAATGGGAATAGAATAGAATAGAATAATGGGAATGGGAATGGGAATGGGAATGGGAATAGAATAGAATAGAATAGAATAGAATAGGGAATGGGAATGGGAATGGGAATGGGAAAGGGAAAGGGAAAGGGAAAGGGAAAGGGAAAGGGAAAGGGAAAGGGAAAGGGAAAAGGAATAGAATAGAATAGAATAGAATAGAATAGAATAGAATAGAATAAGGAATGGGAATAGAATAGAATAGAATAATGGGAATGGGAATGGGAATGGGAATGGGAATAGAATAGAGTAGAATAGAATAGGGAATGGGAATAGAACAGAACAGAACAGAACAGAACAGAACAGAACAAAACAGAATAGAATAGAATAGAATAGAATAGGTAATGGGAATAGAATAGAATAGAATAGAATAGAATAGAATAGAATAGAATAGAATAGAATAGAATAGAATACAATACAATACAAAACAATACAATACAATACAATACGGAATGGGAATGGGATAGGTAATGGGAATGGGAATGGGAATTGGAATGGGAAAAGAATAGAATAAAATACAATATGGAATGGGAACGGGAACGGGAATGACAATAGAATAGAATAGAATAGAATAGAATAGAATAGAATAGAATAGAATAGAATAAGGAATGGGAATAGAATAGAATAGAATAGAATAGAATAGAATAGAATAGAATAATGGGAATGGGAATGGGAATAGAATAGAATAGGGAATGGGAATAGAACAGAACTGAACAGAACAGAACAGAACAGAACAGAATAGAATAGAATAATGGGAATGGGAATGGGAATGGGAATGGGAATAGAATAGAATAGAATAGAATAGAATAGAATAGAATAGAATAGAATAGAATAAGGAATGGGAATAGAATAGAATAGAATAAGGAATGGGAATGGGAATGGGAATGGGAATGGGAATGGGAAAGGGAAAGGGAAAGGGAAAGGGAAAGGGAAAGGGAAAGGGAATAGAATAGAGTAGAATAGAATAGGGAATGGGAATAGAACAGAACAGAACAGAACAGAACAGAATACAATAGAATAGAATAGAATAGAATAGGTAATGGGAATAGAATAGGATAGAATAGAATAGAATAGAATAGAATACAATACAATACAATACAATACAATACGGAATGGGAATGGGATAGGTAATGGGAATGGGAATGGGAATGGGAATAGAATAGAATAGAATAGAATAGAATAGAATAGAATAGAATAGAATAGAATAGAATAAGGAATGGGAATAGAATAGAATAGAATAGAATAGAATAGAATAGAATAGAATAGAATAATGGGAATGGGAATGGGAATAGAATAGAATAGGGAATGGGAATAGAACAGAACTGAACAGAACAGAACAGAACAGAACAGAACAGAACAGAATAGAATAATGGGAATGGGAATGGGAATGGGAATGGGAATGGGAATAGAATAGAATAGAATAGAATAGAATAGAATAGAATAGAATAGAATAAGGAATGGCAATAGAATAGAATAGAATAATGGGAATGGGAATGGGAATGGGAATGGGAATGGGAATAGAATAGAATAGAGTAGAATAGAATAGGGAATGGGAATAGAACAGAACGGAACGGAACAGAACAGAACAGTACAGAACAGAACATAGTAGAATAGAATAGAATAGAATAGAATAGAATAGAATAGAATAGAATAGGGAATGGGAATGGGAATGGGAATGGGAATGGGAAAGGGAAAGGGAAAGGGAAAGGGAAAGGGAAAGGGAATAGAATAGAATAGAATAGAATAGAATAGAATAGAATAGAATAAGGAATGGGAATAGAATAGAATAGAATAAGGAATGGGAATGGGAATGGGAATGGGAATGGGAATGGGAAAGGGAAAGGGAAAGGGAAAGGGAAAGGGAAAGGGAAAGGGAAAGGGAATAGAATAGAGTAGAATAGAATAGGGAATGGGAATAGAACAGAACAGAACAGAACAGAACAGAATACAATAGAATAGAATAGAATAGAATAGGTAATGGGAATAGAATAGGATAGAATAGAATAGAATACAATACAATACAAGACAATACAATACAATACGGAATGGGAATGGGATAGGTAATGGGAATGGGAATGGGAATGGGAATGGGAAAAGAATAGAATAAAATACAATATGGAATGGGAACGGGAACGGGAATGACAATAGAATAGAATAGAATAGAATAGAATAGAATAGGGAATGGGAAAGGGAATGGGAAAGGGAAAGGGAAAGGGAATGGGAATGGGAATGGGAAAGGGAAAAGGAATAGAATAGAATAGAATAGAATAGAATAGAATAGAATAGAATAGAGTAGAATAGAGTAGAATCGAATAGGGAATGGGAATAGAACAGAACAGAACAGAACAGAATAGAATAGAATAGGGAATGGGAATAGAATAGAATAGAATAGAATATAGTAGAATAGAATAGGGAATGGGAATAGAATAGAATAGAATAGAATAGAATGCAATAGGGAACGGGTATGGGAAAGGTAATGGGAATGGGAATGGGAATGGGAAAGGGAAAAGGAATAGAATAGAATAGAATAGAATAGAATAGAATAGAATAGAATAGATTACAATAGAATAAGGAATGGGAATAGAATAGAATAGAATAGAATAGAATAGAATAGAATAGGGAATGGGAATGGGAATGGGAAAGGGAAAGGGAAAGGGAAAGGGAAAGGGAAAGGGAAAGGGAAAAGGAATAGAATAGAATAGAATAGAATAGAATAGAATAGAATAGAATAAGGAATGGGAATAGAATAGGATAGAATAGAATAGAATACAATACAATACAAGACAATACAATACAATACGGAATGGGAATGGGATAGGTAATGGGAATGGGAATGGGAATGGGAATGGGAAAAGAATAGAATAAAATACAATATGGAATGGGAACGGGAACGGGAATGACAATAGAATAGAATAGAATAGAATAGAATAGAATAGAATAGGGAATGGGAAAGGGAAAGGGAATGGGAATGGGAATGGGAAAGGGAAAAGGAATAGAATAGAATAGAATAGAATAGAATAGAATAGAATAGAGTAGAATAGAGTAGAATAGAATAGGGAATGGGAATAGAACAGAACAGAACAGAACAGAATAGAATAGAATAGGGAATGGGAATAGAATAGAATAGAATAGAATATAGTAGAATAGAATAGGGAATGGGAATAGAATAGAATAGAATAGAATAGAATGCAATAGGGAACGGGTATGGGAAAGGTAATGGGAATGGGAATGGGAATGGGAAAGGGAAAAGGAATAGAATAGAATAGAATAGAATAGAATAGAATAGAATAGAATAGATTACAATAGAATAAGGAATGGGAATAGAATAGAATAGAATAGAATAGAATAGAATAGAATAGAATAGGGAATGGGAATGGGAATGGGAAAGGGAAAGGGAAAGGGAAAGGGAAAGGGAAAGGGAAAGGGAAAAGGAATAGAATAGAATAGAATAGAATAGAATAGAATAGAATAGAATAAGGAATGGGAATAGAATAGAATAGAATAATGGGAATGGGAATGGGAATGGGAATGGGAATAGAATAGAGTAGAATAGAATAGGGAATGGGAATAGAACAGAACAGAACAGAACAGAACAGAACAAAACAGAACAGAATAGAATAGAATAGAATAGAATAGAATAGAATAGAATAGAATAGGTAATGGGAATAGAATAGAATAGAATAGAATAGAATAGAATAGAATACAATACAATACAATACAATACAATACAATACAATACAATACAATACAATACAATACAATACGGAATGGGAATGGGATAGGTAATGGGAATGGGAATGGGAATGGGAATGGGAAAAGAATAGAATAAAATACAATATGGAATGGGAACGGGAACAGGAATGACAATAGAATAGAATAGAATAGAATAGAATAGAATAGAATAGAATAGAATAGAATAGAATAAGGAATGGGAATAGAATAGAATAGAATAGAATAGAATAGAATAGAATAGAATAGAATAGAATAGAATAATGGGAATGGGAATGGGAATAGAATAGAATAGGGAATGGGAATAGAACAGAACTGAACAGAACAGAACAGAACAGAACAGAACAGAACAGAATAGAATAATGGGAATGGGAATGGGAATGGGAATGGGAATGGGAATGGGAATAGAATAGAATAGAATAGAATAGAATAGAATAGAATAGAATAGAATAGAATAGAATAGAATAGAATAAGGAATGGTAATAGAATAGAATAGAATAATGGGAATGGGAATGGGAATGGGAATGGGAATGGGAATAGAATAGAATAGAGTAGAATAGAATAGGGAATGGGAATAGAACAGAACGGAACGGAACAGAACAGAACAGTACAGAACAGAACATAGTAGAATAGAATAGAATAGAATAGAATAGAATAGAATAGAATAGAATAGAATAGGGAATGGGAATGGGAATGGGAATGGGAATGGGAAAGGGAAAGGGAAAGGGAAAGGGAAAGGGAAAGGGAAAGGGAATAGAATAGAATAGAATAGAATAGAATAGAATAGAATAGAATAAGGAATGGGAATAGAATAGAATAGAATAAGGAATGGGAATGGTAATGGGAATGGGAATGGGAATGGGAAAGGGAAAGGGAAAGGGAAAGGGAAAGGGAAAGGGAAAGGGAAAGGGAATAGAATAGAGTAGAATAGAATAGGGAATGGGAATAGAACAGAACAGAACAGAACAGAACAGAATACAATAGAATAGAATAGAATAGAATAGGTAATGGGAATAGAATAGGATAGAATAGAATAGAATACAATACAATACAAGACAATACAATACAATACGGAATGGGAATGGGATAGGTAATGGGAATGGGAATGGGAATGGGAATGGGAAAAGAATAGAATAAAATACAATATGGAATGGGAACGGGAACGGGAATGACAATAGAATAGAATAGAATAGAATAGAATAGAATAGAATAGAATAGGGAATGGGAAAGGGAATGGGAAAGGGAAAGGGAAAGGGAAAGGGAATGGGAATGGGAATGGGAAAGGGAAAAGGAATAGAATAGAATAGAATAGAATAGAATAGAATAGAATAGAGTAGAATAGAGTAGAATAGAATAGGGAATGGGAATAGAACAGAACAGAACAGAACAGAATAGAATAGAATAGGGAATGGGAATAGAATAGAATAGAATAGAATATAGTAGAATAGAATAGGGAATGGGAATAGAATAGAATAGAATAGAATAGAATGCAATAGGGAACGGGTATGGGAAAGGTAATGGGAATGGGAATGGGAATGGGAAAGGGAAAAGGAATAGAATAGAATAGAATAGAATAGAATAGAATAGAATAGAATAGATTACAATAGAATAAGGAATGGGAATAGAATAGAATAGAATAGAATAGAATAGAATAGAATAGGGAATGGGAATGGGAATGGGAAAGGGAAAGGGAAAGGGAAAGGGAAAGGGAAAGGGAAAGGGAAAAGGAATAGAATAGAATAGAATAGAATAGAATAGAATAGAATAGAATAAGGAATGGGAATAGAATAGGATAGAATAGAATACAATACAATACAATACAAGACAATACAATACAATACGGAATGGGAATGGGATAGGTAATGGGAATGGGAATGGGAATGGGAATGGGAAAAGAATAGAATAAAATACAATATGGAATGGGAACGGGAACGGGAATGACAATAGAATAGAATAGAATAGAATAGAATAGAATAGGGAATGGGAAAGGGAATGGGAAAGGGAAAGGGAAAGGGAATGGGAATGGGAATGGGAAAGGGAAAAGGAATAGAATAGAATAGAATAGAATAGAATAGAATAGAATAGAATAGAATAGAATAGAATAGAGTAGAATAGAGTAGAATAGAATAGGGAATGGGAATAGAACAGAACAGAACAGAACAGAATAGAATAGAATAGGGAATGGGAATAGAATAGAATAGAATAGAATATAGTAGAATAGAATAGGGAATGGGAATAGAATAGAATAGAATAGAATAGAATAGGGAATGGGAATGGGAATGGGAAAGGGAAAGGGAAAGGGAAAGGGAAAGGGAAAGGGAAAAGGAATAGAATAGAATAGAATAGAATAGAATAGAATAGAATAGAATAGAATAGAATAAGGAATGGGAATAGAATAGAATAGAATAATGGGAATGGGAATGGGAATGGGAATGGGAATAGAATAGAGTAGAATAGAATAGGGAATGGGAATAGAACAGAACAGAACAGAACAGAACAGAACAAAACAGAATAGAATAGAATAGAATAGAATAGAATAGAATAGAATAGAATAGAATAGAATAGAATAGGTAATGGGAATAGAATAGAATAGAATAGAATAGAATAGAATAGAATAGAATAGAATAGAATACAATACAATACAATACAATACAATACAATACAATACGGAATGGGAATGGGATAGGTAATGGGAATGGGAATGGGAATGGGAATGGGAAAAGAATAGAATAAAATACAATATGGAATGGGAACGGGAACAGGAATGACAATAGAATAGAATAGAATAGAATAGAATAGAATAGAATAGAATAGAATAGAATAGAATAGAATAAGGAATGGGAATAGAATAGAATAGAATAGAATAGAATAGAATAGAATAGAATAGAATAGAATAATGGGAATGGGAATGGGAATAGAATAGAATAGGGAATGGGAATAGAACAGAACTGAACAGAACAGAACAGAACAGAACAGAATAGAATAGAATAGAATAATGGGAATGGGAATGGGAATGGGAATAGAATAGAATAGAATAGAATAGAATAGAATAGAATAGAATAGAATAGAATAGAATAGAATAGAATAATGGGAATGGGAATGGGAATGGGAATAGATAGAATAGAATAGAGAATGGACATAGAATAGAATAGAATAGAATAGAATAGAATAGAATAAGGAATGGGAATAGAATAGAATAATGGGAATGGGAATGGGAATGGGAATGGGAATGGGAATGGGAATGGGAATAGAATAGAATAGAGTAGAATAGAATAGGGAATGGGAATTGAATAGAATAGAACAGAACAGAACAGAACAGAATAGAATAGAATAGAATAGAATACAATACAATACAATACAATAGGGAATGGGAATAGAACAGAACAGAACAGAACAGAACAGAACAGAATAGAATAGAATAGAATAGAATAGAATAGAATAGAATAGAACAGAATAGAATAATGGGAATGGGAATGGGAATGGGAATGGGAATGGGAATGGGAATAGAATAGAATGGTATAGGGAATGGACATAGAATAGAAAAGAATAGAATAGAATAGAATAGAATAGAATAGAATAGAATAGAATAGAATAGAATAGAATAGAATAAGGAATGGGAATGGGAATGGGAATGGGAATGGGAATAGATTAGAATAGAGTAGAATAGAATAGGCAATGGGAATGGGAATGGGAAAGGGAAAGGGAAAGGGAAAGGGAAAGGGAAAGGGAAAGGGAATAGAATAGAATAGAATAGAATAGAATAGAATAGAATAGAATAGAATAGAATAGAATAGAATAGAACAGAATAGAATAATGGGAATGGGAATGGGAATGGGAATGGGAATGGGAATAGAATAGAATAGTATAGGGAATGGACATAGAATAGAAAAGAATAGAATAGAATAGAATAGAATAGAATAGAATAGAATAGAATAGAATAGAATAAGGAATGGGAATAGAATAGAATAATGGGAATGGGAATGGGAATGGGAATGGGAATGGGAATGGGAATGGGAATGGGAATAGAATAGAATAGAATAGAATAGAATAGAATAGAATAGAATAATGGGAATGGGAATGGGAATAGAATAGAATAGAATAGGGAATGGGAATAGAACAGAACAGAACAGAACAGAACAGAATAGAATAGAATAGAAGAATAAATGGAAATAGAATAGAATAGAATAGAATAGAATAGGGAATGGGAAAGGGAATGGGAAAGGGAAAGGGAAAGGGAATGGGAATGGGAATGGGAATGGGAAAGGGAAAAGGAATAGAATAGAATAGAATAGAATAGAGTAGAATAGAGTAGAATAGAATAGGGAATGGGAATAGAACAGAACAGAACAGAACAGAATAGAATAGAATAGGGAATGGGAATAGAATAGAATAGAATAGAATATAGTAGAATAGAATAGGGAATGGGAATAGAATAGAATAGAATAGAATAGAATGCAATAGGGAAAGGGAATGGGAAAGGTAATGGGAATGGGAATGGGAATGGGAAAGGGAAAAGGAATAGAATAGAATAGAATAGAATAGAATAGAATAGAATAGAATAGATTAGAATAGAATAAGGAATGGGAATAGAATAGAATAGAATAGAATAATGGGAATGGGAATGGGAATAGAATAGAATAGGGAATGGGAATAGAACAGAACTGAACAGAACAGAACAGAACAGAACAGAACAGAACAGAACAGAACAGAATAGAATAGAATAATGGGAATGGGAATGGGAATGGGAATAGAATAGAATAGAATAGAATAGAATAGAATAGAATAGAATAGAATAATGGGAATGGGAATGGGAATGGGAATAGATAGAATAGAATAGAGAATGGACATAGAATAGAATAGAATAGAATAGAATAGAATAGAATAAGGAATGGGAATAGAATAGAATAATGGGAATGGGAATGGGAATGGGAATGGGAATGGGAATGGGAATGGGAATAGAATAGAATAGAGTAGAATAGAATAGGGAATGGGAATTGAATAGAATAGAACAGAACAGAACAGAATAGAATAGAATAGAATAGAATAGAATACAATACAATACAATACAATAGGGAATGGGAATAGAACAGAACAGAACAGAACAGAACAGAATAGAATAGAATAGAATAGAATAGAATAGAATAGAATAGAATAGAACAGAATAGAATAATGGGAATGGGAATGGGAATGGGAATGGGAATGGGAATGGGAATAGAATAGAATGGTATAGGGAATGGACATAGAATAGAAAAGAATAGAATAGAATAGAATAGAATAGAATAGAATAGAATAGAATAGAATAGAATAGAATAAGGAATGGGAATGGGAATGGGAATGGGAATAGATTAGAATAGAGTAGAATAGAATAGGCAATGGGAATGGGAATGGGAAAGGGAAAGGGAAAGGGAAAGGGAAAGGGAAAGGGAAAGGGAAAGGGAATAGAATAGAATAGAATAGAATAGAATAGAATAGAACAGAATAGAATAATGGGAATGGGAATGGGAATGGGAATGGGAATGGGAATAGAATAGAATAGTATAGGGAATGGACATAGAATAGAAAAGAATAGAATAGAATAGAATAGAATAGAATAGAATAGAATAAGGAATGGGAATAGAATAGAATAATGGGAATGGGAATGGGAATGGGAATGGGAATGGGAATGGGAATGGGAATGGGAATAGAATAGAATAGAATAGAATAGAATAGAATAGAATAATGGGAATGGGAATGGGAATAGAATAGAATAGAATAGGGAATGGGAATAGAACAGAACAGAACAGAACAGAACAGAACAGAATAAAATAGAATAGAAGAATAAATGGAAATAGAATAGAATAGAATAGAATAGAATAGGGAATGGGAAAGGGAATGGGAAAGGGAAAGGGAAAGGGAATGGGAATGGGAATGGGAATGGGAAAGGGAAAAGGAATAGAATAGAATAGAATAGAATAGAATAG
>JAKOOJ010000019.1:13796749-13814249 GCA_022577455.1 Arizona elegans | reverse complement strand
AGGCAATGGGAATGGGAAAGGGAAAGGGAAAGGGAAAGGGAAAGGGAAAGGGAATGGGAATAGAATAGAATAGAATAGAATAGAATAGAATAGAATAGAATAGAATAGAATAATGGGAATGGGAATGGGAATGGGAATAGAATAGAATAGAATAGGGAATGGACATAGAATAGAATAGAATAGAATAGAATAGAATAGAATAGAATAGTGGGAATGGGAATAGAATAGAATAGAATAGAATAGAATAGGGAATGGGAATAGAACAGAACAGAACAGAACAGAATAGAATAGAATAGGGAATGGGAATAGAACAGAACGGAACGGAACAGAACAGAACAGAACAGAACAGAACAGAACATAGTAGAATAGAATAGAATAGAATAGAATAGAATAGAATAGAATAGAATAATGGGAATGGGAATGGGAATGGGAATAGAATAGAATAGGGAATGGGAATAGAACAGAACTGAACAGAACAGAACAGAACAGAACAGAATAGAATAGAATAGAATAGAATAGAATAATGGGAATGGGAATGGGAATGGGAATGGGAATGGGAATGGGAATGGGAATAGAATAGAGTAGAATAGAATAGGGAATGGGAATTGAATAGAACAGAACAGAATAGAACAGAATAGAATAGAATACAATACAATACAATACAATACAATAGGGAATGGGAATAGAACAGAACAGAACAGAACAGAACAGAACAGAATAGAATAGAATAGAAGAATAAATGGAAATAGAACAGAACAGAACAGAACAGGGAATGGGCATGGGAATGGGAATGGGAATGGGAATGGGAATAGATTAGAATAGAGTAGAATAGAATAGGCAATGGGAATGGGAATGGGAAAGGGAAAGGGAAAGGGAAAGGGAAAGGGAAAGGGAAAGGGAAAGGGAAAGGGAATAGAATAGAATAGAATAGAATAGAATAGAACAGAATAGAATAATGGGAATGGGAATGGGAATGGGAATGGGAATGGGAATAGAATAGAATAGTATAGGGAATGGACATAGAATAGAAAAGAATAGAATAGAATAGAATAGAATAGAATAGAATAGAATAGAATAGAATAGAATAGAATAGAATAAGGAATGGGAATAGAATAGAATAATGGGAATGGGAATGGGAATGGGAATGGGAATGGGAATGGGAATAGAATAGAATAGAATAGGATAGAATAGAATAGAATAGAATAGAATAGAATAGAATAGAATAATGGGAATGGGAATGGGAATAGAATAGAATAGAATAGGGAATGGGAATAGAACAGAACAGAACAGAACAGAACAGAACAGAACAGAACAGAACAGAACAGAATAGAATAGAATAGAATAGAATAGAATAGAAGAATAAATGGAAATAGAATAGAATAGAATAGAATAGAATAGAATAGAATAATGGGAATGGGAATGGGAATAGAATAGAATAGGGAATGGGAATAGAACAGAACAGAACTGAACAGAACAGAACAGAACAGAATAGAATAGAATAGAATAGAATAGAATAGAATAATGGGAATGGGAATGGGAATGGGAATGGGAATAGATAGAATAGAATAGAGAATGGACATAGAATAGAATAGAATAGAATAGAATAGAATAGAATAGAATAGAATAGAATAGAATAAGGAATGGGAATAGAATAGAATAGAATAGAATAGAATAGAATAGAATAGAATAGAATAGAATAATGGGAATGGGAATGGGAATAGAATAGAATAGAATAGGGAATGGGAATAGAACAGAACAGAACAGAACAGAACAGAACAGAACAGAATAGAATAGAATAGAATAGAATAGAATAGAATAGAATAGAAGAATAAATGGAAATAGAATAGAATAGAATAGAATAGAATAGAATAGAATAGAATAGAATAGGGAATGGGAATGGGAATGGGAATGGGAATGGGAATGAGAATAGAATAGAATAGAATACAATACAATACAATACAATACAATACAATACAATACAATACAATAGGGAAAGGGAATGGGAAAGGTAATGGGAATGGGAATGGGAATGGGAATGGGAATAGATTAGAATAGAGTAGAATAGAATAGGCAATGGGAATGGGAAAGGGAAAGGGAAAGGGAAAGGGAAAGGGAAAGGGAAAGGGAAAGGGAATAGAATAGAATAGAATAGAATAGAATAGAATAGAATAGAATAGAATAGAATAGAATAGAATAGAATAGAATAGAATAAGGAATGGGAATAGAATAGAATAGAATAGAATAGAATAGAATAGAATAGAATAATGGGAATGGGAATGGGAATAGAATAGAATAGAATAGGGAATGGGAATAGAACAGAACAGAACAGAACAGAACAGAATAGAATAGAATAGAATAGAATAGAATAGAATAGAATAGAAGAATAAATGGAAATAGAATAGAATAGAATAGAATAGAATAGAATAGGGAATGGGAATGGGAATGGGAATGGGAATGAGAATAGAATAGAATAGAATAGAATAGAATAGAATAGAATAGAATAGAATAGAATACAATACAATACAATACAATACAATACAATAGGGAAAGGGAATGGGAAAGGTAATGGGAATGGGAATGGGAATGGGAATGGGAATAGATTAGAATAGAGTAGAATAGAATAGGCAATGGGAATGGGAAAGGGAAAGGGAAAGGGAAAGGGAAAGGGAAAGGGAAAGGGAAAGGGAATAGAATAGAATAGAATAGAATAGAATAGAATAGAATAGAATAGAATAGAATTGAATAGAATAGTGGGAATGGGAATAGAATAGAATAGAATAGAATAGAATAGAATAGAATAGGGAATGGGAATAGAACAGAACAGAACAGAACAGAATAGAATAGAATAGAATAGAATAGGGAATGGGAATAGAACAGAACGGAACGGAACAGAACAGAACAGAACAGAACAGAACATAGTAGAATAGAATAGAATAGAATAGAATAGAATAGAATAGAATAGAATAGAATAGAATAGAATAGAATAATGGGAATGGGAATGGGAATCGGAATAGAATAGAATAGGGAATGGGAATAGAACAGAACTGAACAGAACAGAACAGAACAGAACAGAATAGAATAGAATAGAATAGAATAGAATAATGGGAATGGGAATGGGAATGGGAATGGGAATAGATAGAATAGAATAGAGAATGGACATAGAATAGAATAGAATAGAATAGAATAGAATAGAATAGAATAGAATAGAATAAGGAATGGGAATAGAATAGAATAATGGGAATGGGAATGGGAATGGGAATGGGAATGGGAATGGGAATGGGAATGGGAATGGGAATAGAATAGAGTAGAATAGAATAGGGAATGGGAATTGAATAGAACAGAACAGAATAGAACAGAATAGAAAAAAATACAATACAATACAATACAATACAATAGGGAATGGGAATAGAACAGAACAGAACAGAACAGAACAGAACAGAACAGAATAGAATAGAATAGAAGAATAAATGGAAATAGAACAGAACAGAACAGAACAGGGAATGGGCATGGGAATGGGAATGGGAATGGGAATGGGAATAGATTAGAATAGAGTAGAATAGAATAGGCAATGGGAATGGGAATGGGAAAGGGAAAGGGAAAGGGAAAGGGAAAGGGAAAGGGAAAGGGAAAGGGAAAGGGAATAGAATAGAATAGAATAGAATAGAATAGAACAGAATAGAATAATGGGAATGGGAATGGGAATGGGAATGGGAATGGGAATGGGAATAGAATAGAATAGTATAGGGAATGGACATAGAATAGAAAAGAAAAGAATAGAATAGAATAGAATAGAATAGAATAGAATAGAATAGAATAGAATAAGGAATGGGAATAGAATAGAATAATGGGAATGGGAATGGGAATGGGAATGGGAATGGGAATAGAATAGTATAGAATAGGATAGAATAGAATAGAATAGAATAGAATAGAATAGAATAGAATAATGGGAATGGGAATGGGAATAGAATAGAATAGAATAGGGAATGGGAATAGAACAGAACAGAACAGAACAGAACAGAACAGAACAGAACAGAATAGAATAGAATAGAATAGAATAGAATAGAATAGAAGAATAAATGGAAATAGAATAGAATAGAATAGAATAGAATAGAATAGAATAGAATAATGGGAATGGGAATGGGAATGGGAATAGAATAGAATAGGGAATGGGAATAGAACAGAACTGAACAGAACAGAACAGAACAGAACAGAATAGAATAGAATAGAATAGAATAGAATAATGGGAATGGGAATGGGAATGGGAATGGGAATAGATAGAATAGAATAGAGAATGGACATAGAATAGAATAGAATAGAATAGAATAGAATAGAATAGAATAGAATAAGGAATGGGAATAGAATAGAATAGAATAGAATAGAATAGAATAGAATAGAATAGAATAGAATAATGGGAATGGGAATGGGAATAGAATAGAATAGAATAGGGAATGGGAATAGAACAGAACAGAACAGAACAGAACAGAATAGAATAGAATAGAATAGAATAGAATAGAATAGAATAGAATAGAATAGAATAGAAGAATAAATGGAAATAGAATAGAATAGAATAGAATAGAATAGAATAGAATAGGGAATGGGAATGGGAATGGGAATGGGAATGGGAATGAGAATAGAATAGAATAGAATAGAATAGAATAGAATAAGGAATGGGAATAGAATAGAATAGAATAATGGGAATGGGAATGGGAATGGGAATGGGAATAGATTAGAATAGAGTAGAATAGAATAGGCAATGGGAATGGGAATGGGAAAGGGAAAGGGAAAGGGAAAGGGAATGGGAATAGAATAGAATAGAATAGAATAGAATAGAATAGAATAGAATAGAACAGAATAGAATAATGGGAATGGGAATGGGAATGGGAATGGGAATGGGAATGGGAATAGAATAGAATAGTATAGGGAATGGACATAGAATAGAAAAGAATAGAATAGAATAGAATAGAATAGAATAGAATAGAATAGAATAGAATAGAATAAGGAATGGGAATAGAATAGAATAATGGGAATGGGAATGGGAATGGGAATGGGAATGGGAATGGGAATAGAATAGAATAGAATAGAATAGAATAGAATAGAATAGAATAATGGGAATGGGAATGGGAATAGAATAGAATAGAATAGGGAATGGGAATAGAACAGAACAGAACAGAACAGAACAGAATAGAATAGAATAGAATAGAATAGAATAGAATAGAATAGAATAGAATAGAATAGAAGAATAAATGGAAATAGAATAGAATAGAATAGAATAGAATAGAATAGAATAGGGAATGGGAATGGGAATGGGAATGGGAAAGGGAATGAGAATAGAATAGAATAGAATAGAATAGAATAGAATAGAATACAATACAATACAATACAATACAATACAATACAATACAATACAATACAATACAATACAATACGGAAAGGGAATGGGAAAGGTAATGGGAATGGGAATGGGAATGGGAATAGATTAGAATAGAGCAGAATAGAATAGGCAATGGGAATGGGAAAGGGAAAGGGAAAGGGAAAGGGAATAGAATAGAATAGAATAGAATAGAATAGAATAGAATAATGGGAATGGGAATGGGAATGGGAATAGAATAGAATAGAATAGGGAATGGGAATAGAATTGAATAGAATAGAATAGAATAGAATAGAATAGAATAGAATAGAATAGAATAGAATAGAATACAATACAATACAATACAATACAATACATTACAATACAATACGGAATGGGAATGGGATAGGTAATGGGAATGGGAATGGGAATGGGAATGGGAAAAGAATAGAATAAAATACAATATGGAATGGGAACGGGAACGGGAATGACAATAGAATAGAATAGAATAGAATAGAATAGAATAGAATAGAATAGAATAGAATAGAATAATGGGAATGGGAATGGGAATGGGAATAGAATAGAATAGGGAATTGGAACAGAACAGAATAGAATAGAATAGAATAGAATAGAATAGAATAGAATAGAATAGAATAGAATAATGGGAATGGGAATGGGAATGGGAATAGAATAGAATAGGGAATGGGAACAGTACAGAACAGAATAGAATAGAATAGAATAGAATAGAATAGAATAGAATAGAATAGAATAGAATAGAATAAGGAATGGGAATAGAATAGAATAGAATAGAATAGAATAGGGAATGGGAATGGGAAAGGTAATGGGAATGGGAATGGGAATGGGAATGGGAATGGGAATAGAACAGAACAGAACAGAACAGAACAGAATAGAATAGAATAGGGAATGGGAATAGAATAGAATAGAATAGAATAGAATAGAATATAGTAGAATAGAATAGGGAATGGGAATAGAATAGAATAGAATAGAATAGAATAGAATAGAATAGAATAGAATAGAATAGAATAGAACAGAATAGAATAGAATAAGGAATGGGAATAGAATAGAATAGAATAGAATAGAATAGGGAATGGGAATGGGAATGGGAATGGGAAAGGGAAAGGGAAAGGGAAATGGAAAAGGAATAGAATAGAATAGAATAGGGAATGGGAATAGAACAGAACACAATAGAATAGAAAAGAATAAGGAATGGGAATAGTATAGTATAGTATAGTATAGTATAGAATAGAATAGAATAGAATAGAATAGAATAGAATAGAATAGGGAATGGTCATAGAACAGAATAGAATAGAATAGAATAGAATAGAATAGAATAGAGAATGGCAAAGGTAATGGGAATGGGAAAGTTAATGAGAAATGGAAAGATAATGGGAATGGGAACTGAATAGAATAGAATAGAATAGCATAGAATAGAATAGAATAGAATAGAATAGAATAGAATAGAATAGAATAGAATAGAATAAGGAACGGGAATAGAATAGAATAATGGGAATGGGAATGGGAATGGGAATGGGAATAGAATAGAATAGAGTAGAATAGAATAGGGAATGGGAATTGAATAGAACAGAACAGAACAGAACAGAATACAATACAATACAATACAATACAATACAATACAATACAATACAATAGGGAATGGGAACAGAACAGAACAGAACAGAACAGAACAGAACAGAACAGAACAGAATAGAATAGAATAGAAGAATAAATGGAAATAGAACAGAACAGAACAGAACAGGGAATGGGCATGGGAATGGGAATGGGAATGGGAATGGGAATAGAATAGAATAGAATAGAATACAATAGAATAAGGAATGGGAATAGAATAGAATACTATAGAATAATGGGAATGGGAATGGGAATGGGAATGGGAATAGATTAGAATAGAGTAGAATAGAATAGGCAATGGGAATGGGAATGGGAAAGGGAAAGGGAAAGGGAAAGGGAAAGGGAAAGGGAAAGGGAATAGAATAGAATAGAATAGAATAGAATAGAATAGAATAGAATAGAACAGAATAGAATAATGGGAATGGGAATGGGAATGGGAATGGGAATGGGAATAGAATAGAATAGTATAGGGAATGGACATAGAATAGAAAAGAATAGAATAGAATAGAATAGAATAGAATAGAATAGAATAGAATAGAATAGAATAGAATAAGGAATGGGAATAGAATAGAATAATGGGAATGGGAATGGGAATGGGAATGGGAATAGAATAGAATAGAATAGAATAGAATAGAATAGAATAGAATAGAATAGAATAATGGGAATGGGAATGGGAATAGAATAGAATAGAATAGAATAGGGAATGGGAATAGAACAGAACAGAACAGAACAGAACAGAACAGAACAGAATAGAATAGAATAGAATATAAGAATAAATGGAAATAGAATAGAATAGAATAGAATAGAATAGAATAGAATAGAATAGGGAATGGGAATGGGAATGGGAATGGGAATGGGAATGGGAATGAGAATAGAATAGAATAGAATAGAATAGAATAGAATAGAATAGAATACAATACAATACAATACAATACAATACAATAGGGAAAGGGAATGGGAAAGGTAATGGGAATGGGAATGGGAATGGGAATAGATTAGAATAGAGTAGAATAGAATAGGCAATGGGAATGGGAAAGGGAAAGGGAAAGGGAAAGGGAAAGGGAAAGGGAAAGGGAAAGGGAATAGAATAGAATAGAATAGAATAGAATAGAATAGAATAGAATAATGGGAATGGGAATGGGAATAGAATAGAATAGAATAGGGAATGGACATAGAATAGAATAGAATAGAATAGAATAGAATAGAATAGAATAGAATAGAATAAGGAATGGGAATAGAATAGAATAATGGGAATGGGAATGGGAATGGGAATGGGAATGGGAATAGGAATGGGAATAGAATAGAATAGAGTAGAATAGAATAGGGAGTGGGAATTGAATAGAACAGAACAGAACAGAACAGAATAGAATACAATAGAATAGAATACAATACAATACAATACAATACAATAGGGAATGGGAATAGAACAGAACAGAACAGAACAGAACAGAACAGAATAGAATAGAATAGAATAGAAGAATAAATGGAAATAGAACAGAACAGAACAGAACAGGGAATGGGCATGGGAATGAGAATGGGAATGGGAATAGAATAGAATAGTATAGGGAATGGACATAGAAGAGAAAAGAATAGAATAGAATAGAATAGAATAGAATAGAATAGAATAAGGAATGGGAATAGAATAGAATAATGGGAATGGGAATGGGAATGGGAATGGGAATAGAATAGAATAGAATAGAATAGAATAGAATAGAATAATGGGAATGGGAATGGGAATAGAATAGAATAGAATAGGGAATGGGAATAGAACAGAACAGAACAGAACAGAATAGAATAGAATAGAATAGAATAGAATAGAATAGAATAGAATAGAATAGGGAATGGGAATGGGAATGGGAATGGGAATGGGAATGAGAATAGAATAGAATACAATAGAATAGAATAGAATACAATACAATACAATACAATACAATACAATACAATACAATAGGGAAAGGGAATGGGAAAGGTAATGGGAATGGGAATGGGAATAGATTAGAATAGAGTAGAATAGAATAGGCAATGGGAATGGGAAAGGGAAAGGGAAAGGGAAAGGGAAAGGGAAAGGGAAAGGGAGTAGAATAGAATAGAATAGACTAATGGGAATGGAAATGGGAATGGGAATAGAATAGAATAGAATAGGGAATGGACATAGAATAGAATAGAATAGAATAGAATAGAATAGAATAGAATAAGGAATGGGAATAGAATAGAATAATGGGAATGGGAATGGGAATGGGAATGGGAATGGGAATGGGAATGGGAATAGAATAGAATAGAGTAGAATAGAATAGGGAATGGGAATTGAATAGAACAGAACAGAATAGAGTAGAATACAATACAATAGAATAGAATAGGTAATGGGAATAGAATAGAATAGAATAGAATAGAATAGAATACAGTAGAATACAATACAATACAATACAATACAATACAATAGGGAATAGGAATGGGAATGGGAAAGGGAATGGGAATGGGAATGGGAATGGGAATGGGAATGGGAATGGGAATGGGAAAAGAATAGAATAAAATACAATATGGAATGGGAACGGGAACGGGAATGACAATAGAATAGAATAGAATAGAATAGAATAGAATAGGGAATGGGAATAGAACAGAACAGAACAGAACAGAATAGAATAGAATAGGGAATGGGAATAGAACAGAACGGAACGGAACAGAACAGAACAGAACAGAACAGAACAGAACATAGTAGAATAGAATAGAATAGAATAGAATAGAATAGAATAGAATAGAATAGAATAGAATAGAATAGAATAGAATAGAATAGAATAGAATAATGGGAATGGGAATGGGAATGGGAATGGGAATAGAATAGAATAGAATAGAATAGAATAGAATAGAATAGAATAGAATAGAATAATGGGAATGGGAATGGGAATGGGAATGGAAATAGAATAGAATAGAATAGAATAGGGAATGGACATAGAATAGAATAGAATAGAATAGAATAGAATAGAATAGAATAGAATAGAATAAGGAATGGGAATAGAATAGAACAGAATAATGGGAATGGGAATGGGAATGGGAATGGGAATGGGAATAGAATAGAATAGAGTAGAATAGAATAGGGAATGGGAATTGAATACAACAGAAAAGAACAGAATAGAATAGAATACAATACAATAGAATAGAATAGGGAATGGGAATAGAACAGAACAGAACAGAATAGAATAGAATAGAATAGAATAGAATAGAATAGAATAGAATAATAAATGGAAATAGAACAGAACAGAACAGGGAATGGGAATGGGAATGGGAATGGGAATGGACATAGAATAGGGAATGGACATAGAATAGAATAGAATAGAATAGAATAGAATAGAATAGAATAGAATAAGGAATGGGAATAGAATAGAATAATGGGAATGGGAATGGGAATAGATTAGAATAGAGTAGAATAGAATAGGCAATGAGAATGGGAAAGGGAAAGGGAAAGGGAAAGGGAAAGGGAAAGGGAAAGGGAAAGGGAATAGAATAGAATAGAATAGAATAGAATAGAATAGAATAGAGTAGAATAATGGGAATGGGAATGGGAATGGGAATAGAATAGAATAGAATAGGGAATGGACATAGAATAGAATAGAATAGAATAGAATAGAATAGAATAGAATAGAATTGAATAGAATAGTGGGAATGGGAATAGAATAGAATAGAATAGAATAGAATAGGGAATGGGAATAGAACAGAACAGAACAGAACAGAATAGAATAGAATAGAATAGAATAGGGAATGGGAATAGAACAGAACGGAACGGAACAGAACAGAACAGAACAGAACAGAACATAGTAGAATAGAATACAATAGAATACAATACAATACAATACAATACAATAGAATAGGGAATGGGAATAGAACAGAACAGAACAGAATAGAATAGAATAGAATAGAATAGAATAGAATAGATTCGAATAGAATAGAATAGAATAGAATAATAAATGGAAATAGAACAGAACAGAACAGGGAATGGGAATGGGAATGGGAATGGGAATAGATTAGAATAGAGTAGAATAGAATAGGCAATGGGAATGGGAAAGGGAAAGGGAAAGGGAAAGGGAAAGAGAAAGGGAAAGGGAAAGGGAAAGGGAAAGGGAATAGAATAGAATAGAATAGAATAGAATAGAATAGAATAGAATAATGGGAATGGGAATGGGAATGGGAATAGAATAGAATAGAATAGGGAATGGACATAGAATAGAATAGAATAGAATAGAATAGAATAGAATAGAATAGAATAGAATAGAATAGAATAGAATAAGGAATGGGAATAGAATAGAATAATGGGAATGGGAATGGGAATGGGAATGGGAATGGGAATGGGAATGGGAATGGGAATAGAATAGAATAGAGTAGAATAGAATAGGGAGTGGGAATTGAATAGAACAGAACAGAACAGAACAGAACAGAATACAATACAATACAATACAATACAATACAATACAATACAATACAATACAATACAATACAATAGGGAATGGGAATAGAACAGAACAGAACAGAACAGAACAGAACAGAACAGAACAGAACAGAATAGAATAGAATAGAAGAATAAATGGAAATAGAACAGAACAGAACAGAACAGGGAATGGGCATGGGAATGGGAATGGGAATGGGAATAGAATAGAATAGTATAGGGAATGGACATAGAAGAGAAAAGAATAGAATAGAATAGAATAGAATAGAATAGAATAGAATAGAATAGAATAGAATAAGGAATGGGAATAGAATAGAATAATGGGAATGGGAATGGGAATGGGAATGGGAATAGATTAGAATAGAGTAGAATAGAATAGGCAATGGGAATGGGAATGGGAATGGGAAAGGGAAAGGGAAAGGGAAAGGGAAAGGGAAAGGGAATAGAATAGAATAGAATAGAATAGAATAGAATAGAATAGAATAGAACAGAATAGAATAATGGGAATGGGAATGGGAATGGGAATGGGAATGGGAATAGAATAGAATAGTATAGGGAATGGACATAGAATAGAAAAGAATAGAATAGAATAGAATAGAATAGAATAGAATAGAATAGAATAGAATAGAATAAGGAATGGGAATAGAATAGAATAATGGGAATGGGAATGGGAATGGGAATGGGAATAGAATAGAATAGAATAGAATAGAATAGAATAGAATAATGGGAATGGGAATGGGAATAGAATAGAATAGAATAGAATAGGGAATGGGAATAGAACAGAACAGAACAGAACAGAACAGAACAGAACAGAATAGAATAGAATAGAATATAAGAATAAATGGAAATAGAATAGAATAGAATAGAATAGAATAGAATAGAATAGAATAGAATAGAATAGGGAATGGGAATGGGAATGGGAATGGGAATGGGAATGGGAATGAGAATAGAATAGAATAGAATAGAATAGAATAGAATAGAATACAATACAATACAATACAATACAATACAATAGGGAAAGGGAATGGGAAAGGTAATGGGAATGGGAATGGGAATGGGAATAGATTAGAATAGAGTAGAATAGAATAGGCAATGGGAATGGGAAAGGGAAAGGGAAAGGGAAAGGGAAAGGGAAAGGGAAAGGGAAAGGGAATAGAATAGAATAGAATAGAATAGAATAGAATAGAATAGAATAATGGGAATGGGAATGGGAATGGGAATAGAATAGAATAGAATAGGGAATGGACATAGAATAGAATAGAATAGAATAGAATAGAATAGAATAGAATAGAATAGAATAAGGAATGGGAATAGAATAGAATAATGGGAATGGGAATGGGAATGGGAATGGGAATGGGAATAGGAATGGGAATAGAATAGAATAGAGTAGAATAGAATAGGGAGTGGGAATTGAATAGAACAGAACAGAACAGAACAGAATAGAATACAATAGAATAGAATACAATACAATACAATACAATACAATAGGGAATGGGAATAGAACAGAACAGAACAGAACAGAACAGAACAGAATAGAATAGAATAGAATAGAAGAATAAATGGAAATAGAACAGAACAGAACAGAACAGGGAATGGGCATGGGAATGAGAATGGGAATGGGAATAGAATAGAATAGTATAGGGAATGGACATAGAAGAGAAAAGAATAGAATAGAATAGAATAGAATAGAATAGAATAGAATAAGGAATGGGAATAGAATAGAATAATGGGAATGGGAATGGGAATGGGAATGGGAATAGAATAGAATAGAATAGAATAGAATAGAATAGAATAATGGGAATGGGAATGGGAATAGAATAGAATAGAATAGGGAATGGGAATAGAACAGAACAGAACAGAACAGAATAGAATAGAATAGAATAGAATAGAATAGAATAGAATAGAATAGAATAGAATAGAATAGAATAGGGAATGGGAATGGGAATGGGAATGGGAATGGGAATGGGAATGAGAATAGAATAGAATACAATAGAATAGAATAGAATACAATACAATACAATACAATACAATACAATACAATACAATAGGGAAAGGGAATGGGAAAGGTAATGGGAATGGGAATGGGAATAGATTAGAATAGAGTAGAATAGAATAGGCAATGGGAATGGGAAAGGGAAAGGGAAAGGGAAAGGGAAAGGGAAAGGGAAAGGGAATAGAATAGAATAGAATAGACTAATGGGAATGGAAATGGGAATGGGAATAGAATAGAATAGAATAGGGAATGGACATAGAATAGAATAGAATAGAATAGAATAGAATAGAATAGAATAAGGAATGGGAATAGAATAGAATAATGGGAATGGGAATGGGAATGGGAATGGGAATGGGAATGGGAATGGGAATAGAATAGAATAGAGTAGAATAGAATAGGGAATGGGAATTGAATAGAACAGAACAGAATAGAGTAGAATACAATACAATAGAATAGAATAGGTAATGGGAATAGAATAGAATAGAATAGAATAGAATAGAATACAGTAGAATACAATACAATACAATACAATACAATACAATAGGGAATAGGAATGGGAATGGGAAAGGGAATGGGAATGGGAATGGGAATGGGAATGGGAATGGGAATGGGAATGGGAAAAGAATAGAATAAAATACAATATGGAATGGGAACGGGAACGGGAATGACAATAGAATAGAATAGAATAGAATAGAATAGAATAGGGAATGGGAATAGAACAGAACAGAACAGAACAGAATAGAATAGAATAGGGAATGGGAATAGAACAGAACGGAACGGAACAGAACAGAACAGAACAGAACAGAACAGAACATAGTAGAATAGAATAGAATAGAATAGAATAGAATAGAATAGAATAGAATAGAATAGAATAGAATAGAATAGAATAGAATAATGGGAATGGGAATGGGAATGGGAATGGGAATAGAATAGAATAGAATAGAATAGAATAGAATAGAATAGAATAATGGGAATGGGAATGGGAATGGGAATGGAAATAGAATAGAATAGAATAGAATAGGGAATGGACATAGAATAGAATAGAATAGAATAGAATAGAATAGAATAGAATAGAATAAGGAATGGGAATAGAATAGAACAGAATAATGGGAATGGGAATGGGAATGGGAATGGGAATGGGAATAGAATAGAATAGAGTAGAATAGAATAGGGAATGGGAATTGAATACAACAGAAAAGAACAGAATAGAATAGAATACAATACAATAGAATAGAATAGGGAATGGGAATAGAACAGAACAGAATAGAATAGAATAGAATAGAATAGAATAGAATAGAATAATAAATGGAAATAGAACAGAACAGAACAGGGAATGGGAATGGGAATGGGAATGGGAATGGACATAGAATAGGGAATGGACATAGAATAGAATAGAATAGAATAGAATAGAATAGAATAGAATAGAATAAGGAATGGGAATAGAATAGAATAATGGGAATGGGAATGGGAATAGATTAGAATAGAGTAGAATAGAATAGGCAATGAGAATGGGAAAGGGAAAGGGAAAGGGAAAGGGAAAGGGAAAGGGAAAGGGAAAGGGAAAGGGAATAGAATAGAATAGAATAGAATAGAATAGAATAGAATAGAGTAGAATAATGGGAATGGGAATGGGAATGGGAATAGAATAGAATAGAATAGGGAATGGACATAGAATAGAATAGAATAGAATAGAATAGAATAGAATAGAATTGAATAGAATAGTGGGAATGGGAATAGAATAGAATAGAATAGAATAGAATAGGGAATGGGAATAGAACAGAACAGAACAGAACAGAATAGAATAGAATAGAATAGAATAGGGAATGGGAATAGAACAGAACGGAACGGAACAGAACAGAACAGAACAGAACAGAACATAGTAGAATAGAATACAATAGAATACAATACAATACAATACAATACAATAGAATAGGGAATGGGAATAGAACAGAACAGAACAGAATAGAATAGAATAGAATAGAATAGAATAGAATAGATTCGAATAGAATAGAATAGAATAGAATAATAAATGGAAATAGAACAGAACAGAACAGGGAATGGGAATGGGAATGGGAATGGGAATAGATTAGAATAGAGTAGAATAGAATAGGCAATGGGAATGGGAAAGGGAAAGGGAAAGGGAAAGGGAAAGAGAAAGGGAAAGGGAAAGGGAAAGGGAAAGGGAATAGAATAGAATAGAATAGAATAGAATAGAATAGAATAGAATAATGGGAATGGGAATGGGAATGGGAATAGAATAGAATAGAATAGGGAATGGACATAGAATAGAATAGAATAGAATAGAATAGAATAGAATAGAATAGAATAGAATAGAATAGAATAGAATAGAATAAGGAATGGGAATAGAATAGAATAATGGGAATGGGAATGGGAATGGGAATGGGAATGGGAATGGGAATGGGAATGGGAATAGAATAGAATAGAGTAGAATAGAATAGGGAGTGGGAATTGAATAGAACAGAACAGAACAGAACAGAACAGAATACAATACAATACAATACAATACAATACAATACAATACAATACAATACAATACAATAGGGAATGGGAATAGAACAGAACAGAACAGAACAGAACAGAACAGAACAGAACAGAACAGAATAGAATAGAATAGAAGAATAAATGGAAATAGAACAGAACAGAACAGAACAGGGAATGGGCATGGGAATGGGAATGGGAATGGGAATAGAATAGAATAGTATAGGGAATGGACATAGAAGAGAAAAGAATAGAATAGAATAGAATAGAATAGAATAGAATAGAATAGAATAGAATAGAATAAGGAATGGGAATAGAATAGAATAATGGGAATGGGAATGGGAATGGGAATGGGAATGGGAATGGGAATGGAATAGAATAGAATAGAATAGAATAGAATAGAATAGAATAATGGGAATGGGAATGGGAATAGAATAGAATAGAATAGGGAATGGGAATAGAACAGAACAGAACAGAACAGAACAGAACAGAATAGAATAGAATAGAATAGAAGAATAAATGGAAATAGAATAGAATAGAATAGAATAGAATAGAATAGAATAGAATAGGGAATGGGAATAGAATAGAATAGAATAGAATAGAATAGAATAGAATAGAATAATTGGAATGGGAATGGGAATAGAATAGAATAGGGAATGGGAATAGAACAGAACTGAACAGAACAGAACAGAACAGAACAGAACAGAACAGAATAGAATAGAATAGAATAATGGGAATGGGAATGGGAATGGGAATAGAATAGAATAGAATAGAATAGAATAGAATAGAATAGAATAGAATAGAATAATGGGAATGGGAATGGGAATGGGAATAGATAGAATAGAATAGAGAATGGACATAGAATAGAATAGAATAGAATAGAATAGAATAAGGAATGGGAATAGAATAGAATAATGGGAATGGGAATGGGAATGGGAATGGGAATGGGAATGGGAATGGGAATAGAATAGAATAGAGTAGAATAGAATAGGGAATGGGAATTGAATAGAATAGAACAGAACAGAACAGAATAGAATAGAATAGAATAGAATACAATACAATACAATACAATACAATAGGGAATGGGAATAGAACAGAACAGAACAGAACAGAACAGAACAGAACAGAATAGAATAGAATAGAATAGAATAGAATAGAATAGAATAGAACAGAATAGAATAATGGGAATGGGAATGGGAATGGGAATGGGAATGGGAATGGGAATAGAATAGAATGGTATAGGGAATGGACATAGAATAGAAAAGAAAAGAAAAGAATAGAATAGAATAGAATAGAATAGAATAGAATAGAATAAGGAATGGGAATGGGAATGGGAATGGGAATAGATTAGAATAGAGTAGAATAGAATAGGCAATGGGAATGGGAATGGGAAAGGGAAAGGGAAAGGGAAAGGGAAAGGGAAAGGGAAAGGGAAAGGGAATAGAATAGAATAGAATAGAATAGAATAGAATAGAACAGAATAGAATAATGGGAATGGAAATGGGAATGGGAATGGGAATGGGAATAGAATAGAATAGTATAGGGAATGGACATAGAATAGAAAAGAATAGAATAGAAT